>NADL03000858.1:0-166861 GCA_002205965.3 Kappaphycus alvarezii
GCATGTGCAGTGCTAAATGACGTGGCAATGAACGTGGCTGTGAGGGCACTGGAGACATACGGAAAGGTTCGCGTGCTTTTGATGCAAAGGCCCGCTGCAGTAGCCGCCATGTCTAATGCTGCATGCTTGATGGCTAGCCTGAAGGTATCATTTTAGGGAGCGTAGTTCCTTCCCCATTACTGTGTCGGTATACCCTTTTTGACTCCATTGTGATTGTCTGGAAAACCATGGGATAGATCGGATATATCTTTCAAGAGTAAAACACCTAGTCGTTCCCCCCCTTTCCAAAATTACAGCAGTGGTTGCATTACGACTACTGTGCCTCCTGAATATGTTTCAACTTTCCTTCTACCTCACGCAATGAGATGCAGTCCTTGTGGTGAAAAACGTTGACAGCATTAAAAGGCCGCACGCCGCCACATTTCGCCAAGTACGGTTACAGCAGGCGCTGTCGCAACAATCGTACAGCGCGAGAAACATCTTTATTACGGCAGTTAATGTAAGCAAAATGATATCCTCCTCTCCCCCCTGGGGATTGATTTCTACGGCGTCTTGGGCGACGACGGAAAGGGTTTTTTCCGCCGCCTTGCTTCCTTCGCTGCTTCCCGTCGCGGTTCCTCCCCTCAACAGGAACTCTGCGACTTCGTTACCCTTTTTGCGTCTAGTTTCCAAATAACGCAGGAGTGATAGGTTTCTACCCGCCACCGCATCGGTAGTTAATTTATGAATGCCCTCCACACGCCTCAGTGCGACATTGTACAACCTGTCCGAACGAAAAAGTGCTCTTCGCATCTTGAAGTCCATCTTGAAATCCATCCTTGACCAATCATTCTACCTTTTTCTTTCAAAAAAATTCTAAACATCTTTTCCTTTATGAATCCAACTTCACTCTACAACTCCATTTTCTATTTTATGTTTGAATGTTTGGTCCTCCTCCTTCAGAGAGATGCCTTTCAATTCGTGGTCACTTCGCCTCCCAAATTCAGTTCCGATATTTTATCACGCAGATTTTTATGAAGCCCTCGAATTCATGCAAATCCAAGGCCACAGTATCGCCTAGTGTTTTTTTGACCAAGACCATGATGATTACCAAAGATACGTCCCTATTTAAAGTACTCTAGCATTGTCGCTGAAGAATCACTCCTAACACCAACAGTTCGATAAGCTGATTATGGTCTCTCTCCACATCCGCAACCCCGCTCACCCCTTTTCCAGAAATATGAAGTCAAATCGCCCCTCTGTCTCGATCTCCAAAAACCGCCCTTCCCGTTCCATCAATGGCCACTGTCTCGCCGCCTACGGGCCAACCGACGCCAACGACTACCTCCGGCGGCAACCTAAGAAGAATATCATCGCGTTCGTTCGCCTCCTCTTTATAGAAGAAGAGGCGAGGTAAGTGAGGATGAGACTGAGAAAGTCGAGGAGGAGAGCAGAGAGTCCTTCGAGGAATGGTTAGCCCCTGAGCTGGTTTACGAGACTCAGGAGAAGGATGAGAAGAACGGGGATGGTATAGAAGATCGGTACGTGGAGGAGGAGGTGAAAGTGCAGGAATTGGACCGCAGCCCCGAAAGCTTTGGGGCGGGGCGGGAGCTAGGAATGGAGGATCAGGTGGTACCGGTCATGGAAGTGGATAAAGATATCTTTAGTGGTCTAGATATTTCAGGAAAGGCCACAGGAAGCTGCGAACCGCTCGAAGGGATATGTGTGGACTGTTTGGATAGCATGGATATTTTGTAGGAGCTGCTCGGTTCTAGCCTTGTTAATGAAGATTGTGAGGAGTTGATGTAGATATTTATTGGAAGTATCTTATTGCTATTCCCTATCGTCCGCATAATTTGTTTTAGTGCATTTTGTGGTATTCAGTATGCGTTCTTGAGACTCTTGGATTAGCAGAAAATTCTATATTAGCTGATTAAACTGCTTTCCCCTTGAGAGGTCAAGCAATTTGGCAGACAACTTCAAGTCCAGTCCCAAATCGTTAGGAAGTTGAGATTCAACCATAGACCCAAGAAGCATTTATTTCACGCTAGTCACCGAATATAGGTGGTAGACCCTGCTCTTTCCATTCTTGCTTGTAGCCCTTTCAACTGTCTTCCCTATTCACTCCTTTTTGTTCGCTCAACTATACTTCGGTAGCACTTTTTTCGCTTGCAACACCTCCTTCTTGGGGTAATTAGTTCTGAAGATCTCTTCCCCCGCCAATTTATCCCTATCATAACCTATTAAGATTTAACAACACCATTACAAGGCACTTATTCACAAATTGGGGACACGGAATTAATATTTGACTAAAGTACGGGCCATGGCACGGAGGGAAATCAGCGATTTCACTACCGTTGTTGTCATTTTTTCAGTCAAAATACTTTATTACAGAACCATTTTAGGAGTTTTCAAAATTTGGTGGAGTCTATACCCCTAATGCCCCTACTGATCGATGTAGTGATCAAAAGCATTTTTTGGTATTTAAGAGCTGGAATCCCTAATGATCCATATATTGATCACCAAGGCTGTAATCCAGGCCAATTTGGGGGGACTGTAACATTTTTTAGAGAAATTGGATAAAGAATCCATTTGCATTACTGTAGTGAGAAGCTCGTCCGGAGAACGGCGAATGCTCAGTCTTGGAAATCGGCGGAGTTGTTCCGGAGATATGCCATACCCCACCTCCACCCACACAGGCATGCAGCCACCTCCATCTAAAGTTGAAAACATCAATCCATCCACAGCAGCATGCAGCCGCCTCCACCTTACGATGAAAAAATCCCTCTACCTCAGGAGTTTAAGGATACTACAGCTCCTTTAAGACCCTGTAATCCAACTGGGCAAGCTCTGGCGCCCAGCAACTCCGCGGCCGAATTACAATCAAGGGACGAACAAGCGCACAGTCCTGCTGATCGGTCTCGTCAGACTACATCAGGAGCCCGTGTCTTAACTCCTCCGATCCCTCTGATAAGGAGGTGGTATCTGGACAATGTAAACAGAAGGTAGACTTGACACAAGATGAAACAATGATAGATTTTTACTGAAGGTGACTTGGAGGTGGTTTTGTCTGTGGTTAGTTCTTTACGCTTGACGCTGAGCTGTATTTATACCAATTCACCTGAACATTCACGGTCTGTTTTCACAGTCCCGAGTAGATAAGCTGTGTCTGTTAAATCATGACTCAACATTTGTAATACAAAAAATGGTCCTCCCCTCACTTAATACGGGAAATGGTCCTCCCTTCACGTAATACAGGAAATGGTCCTCCCCTCGTGTAATCCAGCAACCTACAACGATCCCGCCCCTAACTTCTCCCACCGTCATTTCCAAATTTACTTCCATTTTATCTAGATATTTTTATACTGTATTTAACCCTCTGAATCGACCCCGAATCAAGTCCCTTTTCCCTTTTAGCTTACTTCCTCCTCCAAATTCGCCTTTTTTGAGAAGAAGGGCGCAAATGCACTACTGCAAAATCCCTTGAAGATTTATTTGACCTATTCCTTATCTATAGAACCTGCCGCGGGAGCCTATTTAAACCCCTTTATTCTAAGTTCCAAATGCCCCCGATCATTTTACTCATCACCTCTCTCCCCCCACACACCCAAAACACCCTACATTGCCTCCCGTTCCCCAACGTCTATCAAAATGAACAACCTTCGCCCCTCTGTCCCTATTTCCAAAAACCGCCCTTCCCGTCCCATCAATGGCCTTCGTCTCGCCGCCTACGGGCCAACCGATGCCGACGACTACATCCGGCGGCAAACAAAGAAGCAAATCATCGAGTTCGTTCGCCGCCTCTTCATAGAAGAAGAAGCGAAGGAGGTAAGTCAGGGAGAGGCTGAGAAGGTCGAGGAGGAGAGCGGGGAGTCCTTCGAGGAATGGTTAGCCCCTGAGCTAGTGTACGAGGCTCAGGAGGAGGAGGAGGAAGAGGAAGAGGAGGAGGAGGAGGAGGAAGATGAGGGAACAGGGGGCATGGAAAGTGTTGGACTGGTGGGGCCTGGAATAGAGAGTATGGAACAAGTTGTGCCAAAGATGGAACCGGAAGGAGATATCTTTAGTAGTCTCGATATCTCCCAGGGGGAAAAAGAGAGCTGTGAGCCATTCGCAGATTTTTTTGGGGACTGCTTGGACAGCATGGATATTTTAGAGGAGTTTTTTGGATCTGATTTAGAGAATGGGAAATAAGAGGACCAAATTAATTGTTAGTTTCTTACGTATCTTTTGCTTAGACGTATCTGTTTTTGCGTATCTTTTGCTTAGAGTATATTGTCCACACAAAGTATTTTTATGCATTTCTTGGTATCTTCTGTAGTTTTGTTTGGACTTTAGGGGTAGCCAAAAGTCTATATAAGCTGAGTAAACTGCTTCCTCATGGAGAGGTCAAGCAAGTTGGCAGACAACTTCAAGCCAAGTCCCGAGTAGTAGAAAGTTGAGAGTCAACTTCAGACCCAAGAAAACTTTTTCTTACGCTCGTCGCAGAGCGTCGGTGGTAGACCATTCCCCTTTTATACTTGCTTGTAGCTTTCTCAACTCTCTTCTATATACACTCCCTTTTGTTCGTTCAACAATACCATGGTAGCACTTTTGTGGCTCGCAACACCTCCTTCTCAGGGAAATTGGTTCTGAGGATCTCTTCCTCCGCCGATTTACCCCTATCAACATGAACAGTCAGCAGTCAACAATCAACAGTCTTACGGTCGTTGCAACAACCGGTCTCCAGGTAATTTAAATTGATTATACTTCAGATTTGATTAACTCTAGTGCTTTCATTTCACCCTTTCATGGCGTCTCCTTGAACACTCTCCACCTCCCATAAGCTTGCGTGGACGCGGTGTGCGGGGGTCATCGATCAGGACGAGGAGTGTGAGGGGCATCTGTAGATGTTGGTGGGCAGTGAAGGAGAAGAAGGGGAGCCATATGGACAACAGGTGGTGCATCCGGTAGAAGAAGAGGAAGAGGAATGGGAACCACGCGCCGTGGTCAGAGAAGAAGAGCTGATGATTCAAGCAAGGGTTGAACATTGAGCACAGATTCTTGCAAGTCTTTTCAGTTGGAAAAGACTTTACTGAAAACCCTATTGCAGAGGGAGCTAGGGCTTACTGCAGCAATGCGGGTCGGAACTTGGAGATTGAAAAAGGTGTCTGCGGTATTTCAAGGACAACGGCCGGTGTGGAGGTTTTGCTTTTAGATGGTCTTCGTCGTCAGTTGATGCAGTGGCTAACTGAATTCATCCAACACAAACAGCCATCTAGACAATATATTTCGCTTTCAGAAGCGTACAGCTACGTTTCAATTCGACTCCTGTCTCATGCATTCAGCCTGGGGTTCGAAAGTACTATCAAGTTGCTTGTACAGTTGGGGAACGTTACACCTTCGCTGAAAAGGGTACAATTCATCTTCGAGAATGTAAAAGCCTATTCTCCTACTGGAAGCGGTGATGATAGAGCGACAAGTTGGATGTCACAACGAAACCAAACGAGGCATTTATCTCAATTCTGGGGTCTAGCGTTCAAGAAGACGAGAAAATGTTTCTTCTCCCTCCTGCAGCTTTTAGTGACCCTTGATGATGAGCTCTTTAGTACCAGATCCGCAGATAATCCAGTGAAGACTAAGCAACAGAAATGCTAGTCGAGAGGGACATTCAGCAAATTTTTTGGCAGACTCTTTGTTTCGGGTTGTGGTGTCAATGCGATTTAGGCTCCGTTTGAGTTGCAAGTTGAATTTGCGAAGAAACTAATTTGTCGAGTCTTGGATGCACGAGGGGAGGAGTCTCTTAGCAGATGCATTTTCACCGAGGATAGGGAATATGGAAAGGAATTTTCATGCATTTGCTATCGTAGTTCTGCAAGGTTCAGATAAACAAGACGTTAGATCAACTGCTTTTTCAAGCGCTAGCGTTTATAATGGAAACGACAAAGTCTTTTACATTGACACGCGAAAGTAATTTTTAATCGATGACAGGCTTTCCTTGAGGCCCGCAGCGTTCTTCGCCACAAAATTCGCAGGGACCAAAAGTCGGCGGGTCGGCCAGAGTAGAATAAATGCAGTGCTTGTCAGGGAAAGGGGAGACAATAGGTTCTCGAAAGTTCTAAGGTTTATGTACACAGTTCAACCACAGTTACTGTGTCGGTATGCCCTTTTTGAGTCGATTGTGGGTGTCTAGAAACTCATGAGATACATCGGACATATCTTCCAAGAGTAAAACACCCAAAACTTCCCCCAGTTCCCCCAAACGGGCAACAGTCTTTAACTACTTGGATTGCTGTTGAGAAGCCAGGTGTTGACCTGACAAGCCCCCTGTTTTACCGCTCCCAAAACTTCATTGAAGAATATCAAGCGCTAAAGGAACTTGTGCAGCGGTCTACTTGTAGTAACTGTGATGCCTTGAAACTGGGTCACTGCTGCGCAAACTGGTTTTCGTTACGCCAGTTCCGCATAACCGGGCCAATTGCCGGTATTTTGTTAATGGGAAACGACGAGTTGAGGCGCAAACTGGATTTAGACGTGATCATTAACGGTGCAGATCGTGACTGTAGACAGTGGTTCACCTTGTTCTTCGACGGCTTTTTTAGCTCCAGTATGTCAAATATTAGCTCCAGACACACCGTGTCCGAAAAGAAACTGTATGGAAACACTTGACTGCTTCGTGGATCATCTCCTGCACTGTGTTCACAGAGGCAACAGAATTCGAAGACATGACCGCCAAGTTCGCTTGCTTTCCCAACACATGCAGAAAGCTGCTCATCACCCCGCCATCGATCCCAGGGATGGGCATTATCGTACAAGGGCAGAATCAGGGCAATAGAAAGCACTGGAGGCACGGATTTCTTCGATGTCACTTTTGTCAACCCACTCGCGCAATCCAACAGAAGAGTGCGCACCTTCAACCCGCTCACATCCCTCAACGCGGCAAGGTCTGTAAAGCGTAGAAGATATGAATCTTTTATCGCGACCTCCACACGCAGCAGGCTCATGCCCATCCCTATATTCACCCTCGGGGACTGGCACCTAGACGCCTACGTAGTGCTAGCCAACGTGGCGCGGAACGTGGCTGTTACGGCAACTGAGACATACGGGACGGTTCGAGCGGTTTTAACGCAGATGCATGCGGCAGCAGCGATGATGTCCAATGCATCATGCCTACTGACAGGCTTCGAGCCAGCAATTTAGGCACATGACTCACATTGCCCATTATCCTGAGCATGTCTAGCATATACTGGGGGATGGCCGAACCAAAATTTTCAAAAATTGAAGAACCAAATCATTTCTCTGTCTACAGAGGCCATGATGAGAGGCAGTACGAATGAGGAGCCGTTCCTATGCGCATTAAGGTGTAAGACTTTCGTTAAGCATGTGTTTGATATGTGAATTGGTAGTAGAAAGGAGGATGGTTTCATTGCAACCTCTATAGATGGAATAGCGCTTCTGAATAGAAGTGCTTTTCCTAATTAGAACGTAGTTATGGAAGGTTCGGTTGCCACTGGAGAGGATCAATATGGAATTGCATCCGTTGAGATCAAAACCCGCGTAGAATCGTCAACAATTGGGCCTGCTGCTCCATTTCCTTAAACTGATCTGATCTTTTGCAATGTGAGAGATGCTGACTTTCAGAAATACATTCCGAAAGAGCAAATGGGACAAATTTTATATCAGCTTCTTGGTCTGGCTTTTTGTTTAGGTCTTTAGGTCTGTACTGCAGAGACCTGTATTCTCCACATTATTTTGTTTTGATGCTCTTTGGCCGTCTTGCAAGCGAGATATACTGCTTTGAGTACACATTTCTCCGGTGTTGTGTAATGAATTCACGTGGAGAATCCCATAATCCCAGTCTACATCACGTCGGAACAAGCTGAGACTATGAAGACCATGATGTCGGTCTGGAAGAATCTTGACAATTATGTTAGAGAAAAATGCCCTTTTATTCCGCTCAAGCTATTTAAACAGGCAGCACAAAGTTTCTATTATAAAACGAAGGGGGGTGTAGACGCCGCTAGCGAAATGAGGTCTTATCTGAGATCCCAATCTTCTCGCTTCCAATGGGACCAGAAGATACTATCTCAAACAATCAAGACAGTTGTGATTAATGCGTTTCTAGGCTTGCGCATGTACGAGCAACGAGACTTACTTCAATCAACTAATTCTTTTATATCGTTGAATGGCTACCGCATCTCACTAAATAAGGTTTAAGCGACAAACAACTTCATGTTAGATGTCTCGCGGGAGCTTCTCCAGTAAGCTGCTACTTTGCTCCTTTGAGAAGAACAAATTCATGAAGGACAGGGACGTGTGGCAGGTGATGAAGGCATAATTGTACACTCTAGTACTGTGTCAAGGCAAGAGGTGAAACGCTTGGTTCTTCTTCCCCATAACCGCAAGTACAAACATCCTAACTTTTTTCATAGCCCAGATGGTCTCACATTGAGAACTTCAGCTCCAATTCTTGAACCATGACGTGAAAAGGGCCTTTACAGTACGCTTCGTGGGCAGAACCCCCCTTCGACACCAGTACATCGTTCTTTATATTCCTATTATTTATGTGGCACAAGCTTATCTCTTAGAGTTCACACAGGGCTGAGGCGCGCGTGCTGTGGTATTTAGAATAGCCACAAGGAGCTCTTTTTGCTATCTAATACACACTCTCCGAACAACAGCAGATGAAGTAGGACAAGCACTAAAATCTCTCTGACTTCTGGTAGCAGTCAAGCGTCCAGAGGCGTTTCCGGGGCGGGGACTGTATTGGAAGCTTTACGAAATGTTTCTGATGGTGAGTAAAATGACTCCAGTGGTGGTGAAAATGAAGGATAATACGCAAGACATGAAGCAGAAGAAAACGGTGACAAAGTTGTAGATCCACCGAAAATTCAACAGGAGCCACAGCAACCTCCAACACAACCGCCTTTGGGTAGGTGTACACGAAGGCCTAAGAGGAAAGCTAAGCGGCGCCGGTCTGCAAAAAGTGGAGCTCAGCGATAGTCTACAGTAAGAAAGAGACGAAAAGAAGGGTTATAGAACTTTTAAGATGCATAGTATAGACGCTAGACAGGTTATAGTAAGGAACCCTTACTGATCGATATAGTGATTAAAGGGCCTTTTTCGCTTCCCTTAATCCTCTCCTAAACCCCAAATTCAAGGGTTTACTGCACAAGTAATAGCAGGCCTCGTGCAGTCAAACTCGTTGAGCAGGCAGTGGACACCGTGTATATGTGTTTCATTAACTTAGAATTGACGAGAGTCCACGTGCGCCGAACTAACGAACGGCCATATTTTACTGAGCGATATAGTGATCATAAAATTTCGGCATTAAGCATATAAAACTTGGCCGTGGAGTGTTTGGGCCTCGAACATCCCCACCAAAACGACATCAACGGTTCAACCAGCGATTTCCTAGTGTGTGCCTAAACCCCTACACCTTGTATATCGACAAACGTTTTGTCTATGCTGTGATTTCTTCCAATCCTGCAGTGGGTCCAAATTTCTGTTAGATTTGCCTTTCTGTTCTATTGTAAGCGGGGTATAACATTTCTTTTTTTATCTGCTCCCTCTGGATAACGCCGAGTGCCGACACACGAAAGGCTTCCAGGAATCAACTCCCGTGTATCAATCCCAGTCAACAATGTCATCCACTGGGAAAATAAAGCAGTGAAAAAGATCCATCCGACATCTAAATGGACGGGAATGCCGTACCTTGAGAAATCGTAACCGCTGGTGCCGCGGCTCGAGCATCAAGCCTTCCAAGAAGATCGTATCCTAGGCTGACCAAGAGAAAGGACAAAGGTGAACTTCGGAGACAGAGGGCAGATATCGAGGACTGAAATCTAGTGATTGGGTCTGCATACGAAGTCCTGAGCTATACAAACAGCGTGTCTAATTTCACTTTGGGGTAAACGTTGATTTTATCAAGGATAGTGATATAATGAAAATTGTAGATATTCCTTGGCATGCTGCGCTGGCTGAGTTGGCTGCGCTGGCTGAGTTGGCATGCTGTGCTGGCCGAGTTGGCATGCTGCGCTGGCTGAGCTGTCACTGTACTTACAATTATATATTTTAATTATTTTTAGAGGAATGCTTTGCACTGTACTGTGGCGGTGCAGATTTGGCACATAGGTACTGTATAGGTGCTACAGAATGTGAGGGTTGAAAACTCTATATAAGGGGCTGTTTGCATGAAATGGTAGGACTACTTGGGAGCCAGCATACCCGAGCGGGGCGCTCAACAAGTTAAGTCAAACACAAAGCATAAAGCAAGTTGGCAGACAACTTCAAGCCAAGTCCCGAGTAGTAGGAAGTTGAGAGTCAACTTCAGACCCAAGAAAACTTTTTCTTACGCTAGTCGCAGAGCGTCGGTGGTAGACCCTGCCCCTTTTATACTTGCTTGTAGCTTCCTCAACTCTCTTCTATATACACTCCCTTTTGTTCGTTCAACAATACCACGGCAGCACTTTTGTCGCTCGAACACCTCCTTCTCAGGGTAATTGGTTCTGAGGATCTCCTCCCCCGCCGATTTACCCCTATCATTTGGTACTCTTGTGGAGGGGGTTGCACCCGAGGTATTCGAGTTGAGCAGTAGTAAGGAACACTTCGGGGGGATTTCTTCTCGGTAATCATGGATCTCAATGCTGCTCGTATAACGTTCACAGGGGGCAAGACTGAAGACGTTGAGGAGTTTCTTTACACATATGTCAACGTTGTGATGCGAGAGAAGGGCGATGAAGAGAAGGCCGCAAGTATCTTCGCCTATCTTCATGGTGACGCAAAGCACAAATATAAGTCCAAGTTTATCGACGGGTGGTCTCTTAACGGGAATGGGCGTAACTTCGGTGAGGTATGTGAGTGGCTTGTGAAAGAGTATGCTAAGAGGTAGAACCAGATGAGATGATTCGTACCGCCATAGAGGCCCGGCTCAACTTCGACGATTTGTTAAGCTCATTGGTGTACTTGTGTGATCTTTATGAAAAGTCTGGGTTCAACGCCCAAGCCAAGTACGGAATGCTGCGTAAGGCGGCTATGGGGGATAAGCGGCTCTCCGATTTCCTCCTCATCAAGGGCCCTCACACTTTTGATGAACTGAAGGGTACCATAGTAGAATTTGTCAAAAATTCGGAGACGTTTCAGTCACTGAGTGAGGTACCGAGGGAAACCCGCACATCGATGTCTATCGTACATCCTGAAAAGAATTATCAAAGGCCGGCTACTAGTGCAGCGGCATTAGAATCTGTCAGGAGCGATGTCAAAAATTGGAAGAAAGGTTGGAAACCCGATTCGATAATCGACTTGACATGATAACCTCGCAGTTGGAAAGCCTTACTCTTACCATTAAGAAGAACCAGTCTGGGGCCCCTAAGGCCGCAGAAGTCTGTTCTTACTGTCACAAGCCTGGACACTTTGCAAACAGGTGTCCTGATAATCCACATAGAAACACTCGTTGTGCAAAGTGCGGTCGATATGGGCATCATGAAAGTAACTGCTGGTCTAAAGACAACAGAAGAGCAAATTTATCGGAAGCGAGGAGTGAGTCAGGACCAGAGGTGAAAATCTTACAAAATAGAAGGGATCAAAGGTTGACGGATGCCGGTAACGTATCCATCGCTGAAGAGATTAGTCAAGTCAATGTGACAAAAAGGGATGGGGAAGGGAACATTTTATCGAAGAAACCTAGGCTAGAGTATGGAATGCTGGAGCATATCCCAGCACCTGTACCTCCTCGAACCAAGAGGTCTGATCAAGTTGTTCCAGGAGTGGGAGTCACTCCGGCCAAGAAGGCGAAAAAGAGTAAGAAAGTTAAGAGTATCTCTAAGGACGTACTAGAGTATGTGAAGAGGTACAATTTGGTGGCTGAGCTTGCATCGGCCCCAACTGGGATAACGTTTGGTCAACTTTTGAGGGGCGACGCAGAGGATGCGAGAAAAGAACTCAAAAAAATTATCAGGTCTAATAAGTCCGCTAAGGGTAAGAAACTGTTTCTTCAATCGGCCTCGACAGCACCAAGACGTCTTAAGCTGGTACCAGTCAAAGTATTGGGTATGAAAACCCAAGCTCTCTTCGATTCGGGTGCTGTTCCAAACCTCATTTCAGAAACTTTGGTGACAGATCTAGGTCTCGAAATTACTCCAACGACTCGAAAAATAACTGTAGCGGATGGAACCGTCTCAAAATGCATGGGCACTGTTGACAAGGTTTCCGTGTTCTTTGGGGAATCTAAAGTTGATGTAGACTTTCTTGTCATGCCGGATCTCCCTTTCGATGCAATCATTGGCTGCCCCACAATGGAAAGACTAGGAACATGCATTGACTTGGGCAACCAAATGGTTTCAGTTAATATTGACGGCAGAACCGTGAAGATGCCCCTGGATTTCGACAAAAGCACGCATCCTGAAGATTTAAAAGAAACGGACAGTGAAGATTTCACTTCTAGCTATGACAGCGAAGATTCGGAACCAACTAACACTTTCGAAGTGGAAAAGGGTACCCTCGGGGGTTAATGAACATGGCATGGGACGATTATGATTCCGGGTTTGAAACAGATGACGACTGGGATTCTAGGATAAGTTTGAAACCCGAATGTGTTTCTTTTTGCGATGATATCGAATCAAAGGACAGAATTCGGAGCATGAAAGAAGATTACCTTTGCAAAGAAAATAAGAATACGGCGAACTCCATATATGAAGATGTGAGCACGACGGAAGAGGTCCTTCAAAATATTGAGGTTGGGATCAAGAAGAAAAAGGGCGCCAAATGGCAGAAATCCAAGGAAAAGTGCAGCACCTTCCCGCCCCCGCCTCACTGAAAATATCCGACATGTTAACATCTTCCGAAGTAATTGCATGGAGCGTTTCAGATTTGAGACAAGCAAGTGTACCGGTTACTCACTCGTTCGAACTTACCGACACTCAACCGATTTACCACAAGCCTAGACGTCAACCGCCAAAATATGACCAATTTATCTCAGAAAATGTTACAAGTATGCTGAAAAATGATATTATTCGACCAGTTTCATCCCCATGGTCGTTTCCAGTTGTGGTCGCACCAAAGAAGGATGGAAAGCTGCGTTTTTGCGTCGATTACCGACAACTGAACCAGAGAATGATACCCGATCGATTTCCGATTCCGAACATGGAGGAGATCCTCGAGGACCTGAAGGACGGGAGATATTTCACCTCAATTGACCTTTACACTGGCTATTGGCAGATTCCATTGGATGAAAAATGTAAGGAAAAAACAACCTTTACCAGCAAAGCCGGTACGTTCAGGTTCGAAGTGATGCCTTTTGGTCTCATGAATGCACCAGCTACATTCCAAAGAATGATGAACGAGGTTTTGAAAGGACTTCCATTCGCAAGAGTCTATATCGATGATGTCGTCATATTCTCAGAAACATTGGATCAGCACATCTCGCACGTCAATACAGTTGTGGAGAGGATATCGGAGTATAGCTTGAAAATTAAGTTGAGCAAATGCTTCTTTGCGAAAACTTCTATCCAATTACTCGGTCATATCGTCGACCAAGAGGGAATTAGAGTGGATCCAGAGAAAACGAAAAAAATAAAGTTGGCACCAAGGCCCGCTTCAAAGACGGAGGTCCGAAGCTTCTTAGGACTGGCCTCATATTACAGAAGATTTATCAAAGATTTCGCCAAGACTGCAGCACCGTTACATGCCAGCACTACGAAGAACGGAAAATTTTACTGGAACAAGGAAATGGAAACTGCATTTCAGGAGCTTAAAGATAAGCTATGTGTCCCCCCAGTTCTCATGTACCCAGATTTCAAGAGACCATTCGTTGTGGAGACAGATGCCTCAGAACGGTCTTTGGGTGCCGTTTTGTCCCAAAAAGATGAAAACGGAAGACTACACCCTGTTCAATTCGCAAGCCGAACTCTGAATGACGCGAAAAGAGATACTCAGTCTGCGAGAAAGAAGCGCTAGCTGTCGTCTTCGCGCTGAAAAAGTTTCGCGTATACCTTTTATCACTCGAGAAATTTGTCTTGATAACTGATCACCAGGCACTTAAAACAGCATTCCAAAAGAAGGATGTACATCACCGCTTGGCCCGATGGCTCGACATTTTCGCAGAATATCGGTTTGAAATTGTGTATAGACCCGGACGCAATAATCAGCCTGCCGATTACCTATCCCGCTTGAGGGACGCACTGATTCCAAATGAAAAAGCTTCGGAGGACATCGTCGGAGTCGCCGAGTTGCAGTTGCCGAACGATAACGAGTACGAAGCTAATATTCACGGACTGATCAAATTCCTCGATGGACTAGAAATGAGAAAGGTTGATCTTGAACACCGAAATTGGGTACGCAGGAATCAAAAGGCTTTTACATTGTGGAATGGGAAACTCTTCCGGCACACTAAAGCCGGTCCCCGACTAGTGGCCCCTTTAAAGAAAGAATGAAGATCTTGAGGACTTTCCATGATGAGCTAGGGCATTGGGATCTCGAAACAACCAAAAAATTCGTAACTGAGAGATTCTGGTGGCCCGGTATCCATAAGGACGTCTATAATTCGTGAAAAGCTGCGACAACTGCCAAAAATTCACTCCAATACGGAAGTATAAGACAACTCTAAGTTTTCCAGTTTCCGGTCTCTTTGAAACCTTCTCAATTGACTTTGCGGGCCCGTTCAAGGAAACTTCTTCCGGAAACAAATATCTCCTTATAGGGGTGGAACATCTTACTGGATGGCCAATAGCAGTTGCAGTCGAGGAGGCAAATGCTGAGGTGGTACTGAGATTCATCGAAAAAGAAATAATTGAACCGTTTGGTCTTCCAAAAAGGATCATCTCGGATAACGCCCTTTGTTTTACTGCAACTTCACTGCTTCGTTTTTTGGAAGAGAAAGGAATTCAGCTGAAGACCGATCTCGACTACGCTCTTATGTCAAACGGAAAAGCCAAAAAGATGATTGGAAATATCAAACGCGCACCTACTTTTTGGAATATTTTATAGGTAATCAACTGAATCCCTATTCATTTGAAAGGCCTCATGTTTTAACAATAAGGCAAATTACATTAATAGAAGCAGAAGAAGAATGAGGACGAGTCGGGACGTTCGTCTTGAGCGAGGGGGCGTGATATAATGAAAATTGTAGATATTCCTTGGCATGCTGCGCTGGCTGAGTTGGCTGCGCTGGCTGAGTTGGCATGCTGTGCTGGCCGAGTTGGCATGCTGCGCTGGCTGAGCTGTCACTGTACTTACAATTATATATTTTAATTATTTTTAGAGGAATGCTTTGCACTGTACTGTGGCGGTGCAGATTTGGCACATAGGTACTGTATAGGTGCTACAGAATGTGAGGGTTGAAAAC
Source organism: Kappaphycus alvarezii (assembly GCA_002205965.3). NCBI lineage: Eukaryota > Rhodophyta > Florideophyceae > Gigartinales > Solieriaceae > Kappaphycus > Kappaphycus alvarezii. Next base: position 15,296 of record NADL03000858.1, read on the forward strand.
TCTATATAAGGGGCTGTTTGCATGAAATGGTAGGACTACTTGGGAGCCAGCATACCCGAGCGGGGCGCTCAACAAGTTAAGTCAAACACAAAGCATAAAGCAAGTTGGCAGACAACTTCAAGCCAAGTCCCGAGTAGTAGGAAGTTGAGAGTCAACTTCAGACCCAAGAAAACTTTTTCTTACGCTAGTCGCAGAGCGTCGGTGGTAGACCCTGCCCCTTTTATACTTGCTTGTAGCTTCCTCAACTCTCTTCTATATACACTCCCTTTTGTTCGTTCAACAATACCACGGCAGCACTTTTGTCGCTCGCAACACCTCCTTCTCAGGGTAATTGGTTCTGAGGATCTCCTCCCCCGCCGATTTACCCCTATCAGATAGTAGTCGAATTAAAAGAATCAAAGCTCCACAAAAAGTTAACCCTTTCGAGCCGAGCAATTTTTCGACTCCACAGTACTGTGCAATTGGGACAGGTAGTGTGCTGTATTGAATGTGGGATCTTGTGTGTAGTACCTTATCCCTTGCCGCCCAGGCCCTTCCGTCCGTCTACGATGCACTACACAGCCCGCCCCGCTCTTCCGACATCTTTGACCAGATCCCGGCCAACTGTATCCATAGCATCTCTATCTTGATCATTTGGCTTTTCCGGGCAGCCTCCCAAGCATGGAATGCTGATTATGTTCGTTTTGCGTTTCTTCCCATCCACCTGTTTCTCACTGCAGTTCTGCGACGCTCACTAGGGTGGGACTTGGGTGGCGTTTTCAGTGTGCCCAAAGCCATTGTCTTCTTGGAATTATTCGCCGAGCAACCGCTGGCGAGTGACGAGAACTGTGGACAGGAGCTATTCAAGCTCATCCTATCCGAGAAAAACGGTCTGTTCGCCACCACTTTTACCCTTATGACTCCCGGCGGGACCCAAAATTCCGTCGGGCAGCACATCTAGCCAAAGACGCGCAATATGGACGCGCAATGAGAACGTTGCACCAGTCTCGCATCGCGGACGTTCGGGACCCAAAATTTCAGGAACACCTGCGTGCGTTGCACCCAGCCCCACTATCACCGTTCCCACCACTCACTGCGACAGATCTTCCACATCCGAATGACATTACTGAGGATGCAGTCCCTCGCGCTGTCCGCTGGCTGAATCAGAACTCCAACCCGGGACCTGATCGCATGTCCCCTCGGCTTCTTCACCGCATGGCTAGTGTCTATTGGACCGTTGTCCTCATATGAGGACAACTTTTAGCCCTTTTTTTAATACAATTCGTTTTTACCTCAACGCATTTGTTGTCCCTCCGCATTAGTTCATGAGTGTAGATGGCCGATCAAAACAAACTTTTCAAGATTATTGACCTCGGTTAAGCCTAGAGCAATTTTCCCTCACCAGCTTCCGCTCTTCGCAAGAAGTTGTGAAAACGACTACGTTTTGGAAGAAAAAATAGTTTGTATTATCGTGGGGGGTTTCAGAAACGAGGGCGCACGTACAGTAAAAATTACTGTACTGTAACTTAACATGAAAAACCTGTTTCCCAGTAAAAATTTCGGCCTTCCAAAACATTTACCTTTCCAAAATGTAACGGAAACTGTCCTCATATGAGGACAAAGTGTGCCTCATATGAGGACAGAGCATGGTCGTATAGACACTAGCACCAGGGTGACACCAGAGAAAGGGCTTACGGAAATCTCTGTGCTCACTCCCGTTGTGCGGCGACTAGCTAATGGGAACCTCCCTGACGCCACAATCCCGCTCATCTCCTCTGCGAAGCTTCTACCGATCCAATCTCATCCATATAAGACCAGGCATATCGCAGTTTGGACGGCTTTACGGTGCCTGGTGACGAAATTCCTCTTGCGCTAGGCACTTGACGACGCCCGACACTATTTCGTCCCGCTACAAGTCGCCAATGGTATCCCCTCTGGTCTTGACTCCATTGTTCACAATGCTCGGAAGCAATTCCGTATCCAAGGAGAAGAAACCGCTTATACGCTCCTCTCGGACGATGCGCAGAACGCATTTAACCGATTCTCGAGGCAGCAGATAATCTACCTACTTCCCTCCAAGGTACCCCTGCTCTGTCGGTTCCTTAACATGGTCTACGCGCGACAAACGCCGTCGCTGATCCTGCCGAGGGCTTCTCCACCGAACATCCTCAGCCAAGCCGTAATGAAAAAAGGAGTCTGATTGGGGTAAATATCCAGGAGAAGAGATACTCAGAACCAATAACCCCAAGAAGAAGGTGTTGCAAGCAACAAAAGTGCTACCATGGTATAGTTGAACGAACAAAAGGGAGTGGTTAAGGAAGACAGTTGAGAGGGCCGAAAGCGAGTATAGAAGATGCAGATTCTACCATAAATGTTCTGGAACCGGCGTCGGAAATTTTTTTCTTGGGTCTAAAGTTGACTCTTAACTTCCTACTACTCGGGTCTTGACTTAAAGTTGTCTGGCAACTTGCTTGGCCTCTTCATGAGAAAGTATTTAACGAGGCTTATATACACTTTTGGCTGCCTCTAAAGTCCAAACGAAACTACAGAAGATACCAGGAAATTCATAAATCACTTTGTGTGTATGATATACTCTGAACAAAAGAAAATTACGAATCAAACAATCGATTCGGTTCTCTTCCTTCCAATTTTCTGGATCAGATCCAAAAAACTCCTCCAAAATATCCGTGCTGCCGAAACAGTCAACACAAATATCTGCGAGCGCCCGTAGATCTCTACTTCCCCCTGGGAGATATCTAAACTACTAAAGATATCTCAATCCGATTCTAGCGTCGGTACTACCTGTTCCATACTCTCCAACCTCGGCCCCACCATTCCAACACTTTCCATGCCTCCCTCCCTCTCATCCTCCCGGCCATGCTCCTTGTCCTCCTCGGCCTCCTTTTCGTCAACCCCGTGGACCGATTCCGGGGCTGTCCACTCTCCGAAGGTCTCCCCAGCTCCCTCCTCTACTTACCACTCATGCCCCTCAGCTAACTCCTCCGCGTAATCCTCGAACAACAAGCGACGCACAAATTCGATCACTTTTTTTTGGTTTGTCGGCGTAAGTTGTCATCATGGTCAGTGGGTCCTAAAGGGAGTAGGGGAATGGAGTTTATGGGGCGGTGGTGGCGTTTTTTGGAAATGAATTTGAAGGGGCACAGATTTTCCATTTTGGTAGGCTTTGGGGAATGGTAGGCAATTGAGAGTGTCCTGAATGGGTAGTGGGAGAGGATTGGTGAGTGCAATAATCGGAGACGTTTGAAACTTGGAATAAAGGGGTTTGAATAGGCTCCCGGGGGCGCATTCTATGGATTCCGAATAGGTAAAATAAATCTAGAAGGGAATTTGTAGTAGTGCATTTGCGCCCTTTTTCTCAAAAAGATTAAATTTGGAGGAGGTAAGCGAAAAAGGAAAAACAACTTAACTTGGGATTGATTCAGAAAGTTAGATACAGTATAAAAATATCTAAATAAAATGGAAACGAAATTGGAGAGGACCGCGGTAAGGATAAGCAAGGCTCAGGGAGGGCGAGGAAGGACCGGAACTATAAGCAATTTTGGACAAGGGGAGGTAATAACGTAAATTAAGAGTCGGTAGATGACGGCGACAAAATAAATCTGTTCCGAACTGCACGCGCCTAACAGAGGCCCAGCTAGCATGCTTATGTTTTCCCTGGTAGTGCACCCGTTGGGGAAAGCAACAGCAGAAAACAGGCAGCTAAGCCTCCATTGCTGGTACACCGACGACTGCACTGTCATGGTCACCCATACTGAGCTAGAAAGGACAGTTCAGACACTGTGCTCCAAAGGACCGGACCACGCCTTCTTTCTAAACCCCGCCAAAACACGCTTCTTCTGGCCGTCCCAACCCGTCACCCAAATATCTTTTTTTGGTAGGTCACTTCTTCTGTTAGAAGTTCTCTAACACGGGCATCGACCTCTCTGGTGCCCGGATTGGGTCGACCTCCTTTATAGGGAACTTCCTTACTAGGAAAATCGATGACTGCAACAGGAATCTCTCACTGATTGACAGGATCGTGGACGCACGGGTCCGGTTTCATTTACACAGAGCTTGTGCCTCTGCCTGTTCCGGTCCTTTCTCGTCCTCCCTGAACCTCGCTTATCATTACCGCGGCCCTCTCCAGATTTAATTCCATTTTATGTAGATATTTTTATAATGTATCAACCCCTCTGAATCGATCCCGAATCAAGTTCTTTTTCCCTTTTTGCTTACCTCCTCCTCCAAATTCGCTTTTTTGAGAAAAAGGGCGCAAATGCACTACTACAAAATCCCTTAAAGATTTAGTTTACCTATTCGTAATCTATAGAACCTGCCCCGGGAGCCTATTGAAACCCCTTTATTTCAAGTTCTAAACGTCCCCGATCATTTGCTCATCACTCCTCCTCCCCCTACATACCCAAAACACCCTCCATTACCTCCCATTCCCCAAAGCCTACCAAAATGACCAATATATGCCCCTCGAAAGTCATTTCGAAAAATCGCCATCCCCGGCCCCTAAACTCTATTCCCCTACTTCCTTTCGGACCTTGTGACCGCCAGGACTACCTACGCCGTCAAACCAAGAAAAATGTCATCGAATTCGTGTGTCGCCTCTTTATTGAGGATGAGGCCGAGGAGGTAGGTAAGGAACGGGAGTGGGACATCGAGGAGGGAGCTGGGAAGACCTTCGAAGAGTGGATAGCCCCTGGATTGGTCTATGAGGTTAATAACGAGGAGGACGATGAGGATGAGGATAAAGAGGAGGAGGATGACGAGGATGACGAGGATGACGAGGACGAGGACGAGTTGGATGAGGGAACAGGGGGCATGGAAAGTGTTGGACTGGTGGGGCCTGGACTGGAGAGTATGGAACATGTGGTGCCGACGCTGGAACCGGATTGAGATATCTTTAGTAGTTTAGATTTCTCTCAGGAGGGAATAGAGAGCTATGAGCCATTCGCAGATATTTGTGGAAACTGCTTGGACAGCATGGATATTTTAGAGGGGTTGCTTGGATCTGATTTAGAAAATGGGAAATAAGAGGACCTCATTGATTGTTAGTTTCGTAAGTATCTTTTGTTTAGAGTATTTCATTCACACAAATTGTTTCTGTGCATTTCCTGGTACCTTCTGTAGTTTTGTTCGGACTGTAGGGGTAACCAAAAGTCTATATTAGCTGAGTAAACTGCTTTCTCATGGGGAGGTCAAGCAAGTTGGCAGAAAACTTCAAGCCCAGTCCCAGATAGTTAGGAAGTTGAGAGTCAACTTCAGACCCAAGAAGAATTTATTTTACGCTAGTCACTAAGCATAGGTGGTAAACCGTGCCCCTTCCATACTTGCTTGTAGCCCAGTCAAATGTCTTCCCTATCCATTCCTTTTTGTTCGTTCAACTATACCACGGTAGCACGTTTGTCGCTTGCAAAACCTCCTTCTTGGGGTAATTGGTTCTGGGGATTTCTTCCCCTGCCGATTTACCCCTGTCAGGGTCCTCACATGGCGGGCTTGCATCCCTTGAAGACGGAATAAAAAATTAGTAACGAATTCCCTCAACTCAAGCACAGCGGAGAAATTTCGGCGACTGGCAGCGAAGGAAGCGAGGAGGCGGCAAAATTAGGAACCATTCTCCCCTAACGCACCATAAGCATAGCTTCCATTGGACATTAGTAAGATGTTATTGGCGTCACAGTAGTCGCCGTAGTGTGAGAGTGTGAATAAAGGGGTATGACAGAAGCACTGGAACCAAGCGGCGAAATCGTGATCTGGATTTGTTTCTTCAAACCAGGGCACGGTACACTTTCTAGTCGGAAAGTATTTGAGTAACCTACCAAAAGGGCACATTTGGGTAAGAGGCAACTAGGTTTACCGGGAGAAATCTTAGTTCTTTACTGCTAAGCGGAACTGAGCGAAGCGAACTGAGCTAAGCGGAACTGACGGCTGCCTAACTAGCTTTAGGGGGAAAATTGGGGTGTTTTAGTGATTGAAAAATAGGTTAGCCTCTGTTCCAAAGCGCATCAATTGGTAGAAGTGGTCGGCATGGGGGAACCAAGAAACGAAATTTCGCTCTAGGTGACTGCAGATCTACAAATCTGCAGCAGTCGTCATGTCCAATGTGGCCTGCTTGATGGTTGGCATGAAGTTAGCTTTTTAAGGAGTCTACTTCCTTCCCCTTTTCTGTGTCTGCATACCTTTTTAGGTCGATTGCAGTTGCTTGGAAAACTATGGGATAGATCGGATATATCTTCCAAAAAGAAAGCACTCAAACCTTTCCCCCGATCTACAAAACAAATGAATTTCAAGAAATTCCTTCTGAACACATCTTTGCAGTGGTGCAGAAATCGAGGGCTCCATCGGCTACGAAAGAAACGTCTAATGCATTGAAAGCCCTGAAATATTGATGTGGAGATCTGGTTCCTCAGTAAATTCAATGTACTGGAGATGCAATGAATGCATTTTATCATTTAATTGAAAGAACAGTCGGAGAATGGGAAAATGAACTCACATCTTGAGACCTATTTAGTCCCTGGCCTTCCACAGTATACTTGCTCAGTAAATCTGCCAGCACTATATAGCATGTCAGGGCCTGCTAGGCTCACTGGTAAACTTCGACTGTTTTCCATATTTTTGTTCTTAGTGCCTGCAAATTCCTAGAACAAGTCCCTCGATGATCAGTTCGAGGTCCAAAACATCAAGGAAACTGCCAACATCAAATACTGCGTTTCTATCACCGCCAGCGATAGCAAGCAGCTCCGTGTCATTCGGCCGCCCTGCACCAACGGCACACACCTCGCCACCAAGACGTCTGAACAAATCCGCCCTAGCCGAGGCTGATGACCCAATGTTGCTGCCGGCATCCCCGAGCAAAACGATCTTCAAGGCCTCTCCTCGTCGACGAATTAGACTGGAGAAACAGGCATTGATACCGCCGACAAGAAATGACAAACCACCCAATTGTTTTTCAGAGTTGACGGCTCTGTTAAATGACACGAGATCCGGTGTGAGCCCAATGATAGTGCTGACTGATGTTGAATACTGAACGGCAGCAACCTCGACAGGATTATCCTGCAACACGGAGACGACATCTAGAACGAAATTCCTCTCGTTTACAAAAGCCTCTGCGGGGATTGATCCACTGCCGTCGATGGCAAAGCAAACGTTTGCATTGCAGCCACCAGCAGCGGCCACTTTCTCTCGGAGCTGGGCAGCCGCAGCGGCTGAGAGCCTGCCTGTGACAGGAATTTCATTTACAGCAGCGGCATGGGCAAGGGCAAAGAGTAAAGACAAGGCGGCGACAAGAAAGGTGTTGATCATTATGATAGTAGATGCTTTCGCTTGGAGATTCGAATCAATTTTTGCTTTTTAGTGGTAGTTGAAAGAAGCTGACTACCTTTTATCCGTGAGTTATCAAGGGCAAGATGCGTGCTTATATATTGCTGAACAATCCTAAGCGTAGGAAACGTCGCGCCTTGCAATCTTGAAGTGGACTAATTTCTGCAGTCAAGTTGGTGATAACCTTTCGCGAAATCCTTTCGCAGCATGCATCTGAGTCATTGTTAGTGTATAGAATAGGAAGTTCGACAGAATTTCAGGTATGCGGAACTGCAAAGAAGGAGGCAACTTTGTGACAATCCTGCTCAGATCGACACTTGATCTGGCTGATCTCTACTTCCCTTTTTGCCACGGCACAACAAAAGCAGAGGTAGTTTTTTCTTCTACTCGTAAGATACACTGTATCCCCTTCTCAACAATCGGAGCGTTGTAATTCTTTCGTGGTTTGATGCAAATGGCTCGGCTGTCTTCGTAGACAGTCGACTGATTTCGTCGCAATTCTTTACGAATGCTAGAAAAAAAAGCTCTATGTCACTTGAGATACTACATACTCGATCTCCAATTAGAAAGTGAGGGAAATTAAGGTTTGTTTACTGGTGTTGGTGCAAAGGATGGGAGTCCTATGAATTTGCGTTCGAACCGTAATTCAGGAACTGCGCTTAGAATAACAGAGCATTTCAACATTCGCAAAGTTGCTCACGAGAAGTATCTCTGTGGCTTGCACTGGCAGATTTTGACGGGCATACCCTGTAGAGACTGATGCAGTTTCTTACTCCAATGAAGTCACGTCGTTGAAATCTCTGTATATTGTAGAGATTGACGTATCCGTCTAACATTTTCAACTACTGCCTAATCTCTGCCTATCTCAGCAGCAAGACAATTGCATTGTCATGGTGCGTTCTCGGTTTCTTAGTCCTATTTGCTAAATTAATGGAAAACTTCAAGAAAATTATTACCACATGCATTGTAGGCCCAATGCTGTAGAGAGAACGGTAAATGGACCTCTTGTACTGTCCATACTTGAACAATAAAGTAGTGACCCATTCTTGATTGTACAAGAAGAGGTTGCAGTTGTGATAGAAAAGAGTAGTCATACAGTACTCTGCCACGTGACAATTCGTATCCAAGTGGTAACTTCTTGCGGTACTGTGAGACATCGTTGATGCTGCTCCTTGTAAAGCCATACGCACGTGATCTTCAAAAGGAATTCCTTGAAGAAAATACTGCACCCCTTAGTAACTGCAACACGAGTTTTGTATTATTTGCAAGGGGTTCGATGCTCGCCAATGAAATACCCGACGTCTGATTAGTGTCCCTTCTGAGTGGTGGTAGACCTTTATGGGTCCTACAATGTCGCACAGAGGCGTGCGGAGGGATAGTGTTCCTCATCTGATCATTATGCTTGGCTAAGTGCCTTGTTTGCCTTACGTAAAGATCCCCCCGTATTGCTTTTGGTTGTTTTATTAATATTTTATCAGCGTTTCCGTTGCAAAAATCTCTGCTGAGAAGAGGTGCTTTCCACTCAACATGCGATGCTCTTTCCATTGCTATTGGAAAGGTGACTTTTTTTCAATTTACGTAGAGGTATTGATTACATACACTGTACTGTACAGTACAACAGAATGAAAATTACTGCAAAAAAGCAGTATGGGGCAACATCGGGGACTTTTATTGTCAAGGATCAATGGTATAGTATTTGGGGATGAGCTAAAGATTACGCAAACGAGGCCTAATTTGCGTAGCGACTAGAACATGGGTGGTTCATTTGCTTGCTGGCTGATACCTAGCCAACTTATACGACGACTGAAGGATTATTCAATAAGGGGAACTGATTTAGTTCTTTAATTTTTGAAAAGTGTGGTTCGGCTATCCCCCGGTGTATGCTAGGCATGCTCAGGATAATGGGTAATGGGGGAAATTTGGGTGTTTTTAATGCATGAAAAATATGGTCAGCTGTTCCCTGAGGGATGTCGAGATGGTAAAGGCTTACAATGTAAAGAAATGGCAGGAAGACGGGTAATGTGAGTCATGTGCCTAAATGGCTGGCCATAATTCAATCTTCAGTCCTGTAACTTTTTGTGCAGCACATTTCAGTCTTGGTAAAAGTTTTGGATGTTTTTACTGTTGGTGCGGTTCAGTACTGAATTTTAATGTCCTGCAGTAGCGAGTATAGAGTCCTCAAACAGTACCTATCTGGAAAAAATATGCGGTGGGTTGAACGTTTATTGAAAAAGGGACCCCGAAGAAGGGACCGACGTTGGCCACGGCATTGGGCGTTACTACTGGTCACCCTCTCGAATTTTCCGGGCCACAACTGACCACATCTTTTAAATATTATAGCGCCCCGCATTCTCCTCTATCTGTATCCTACAATCCAAAGGTGATAAGGTCATTTCCAAAAAGGTGGCCAACTGTCCTTTCCCATAGTCGCAATTCAACTGCTCTGAGTTTTGTTCAAAGGAAATAACGGGAGCTATTTTTGGTGCGATACTAATTAGCATGTCTGGACTTTTAAGATATTCGATCCCAGCATGCAGTGGTCCTGCTGGGAATGCGTGACCTTTGCGAACTCGACGAGTGAAAATGTCGCGAGTAGGCAGCTGCAGGGCCCTCGATTACTACTACAGTATACTGCTACCAAAACATCATTGTTTTTTACTGTACAGTATGCGGGTAAAAGTATGAATTGTTTAATATTTGGAAAAAACATTCATTTGTTATGCTGATGCCATAAAGTTTCTCTCGCTTTGTTTTACTGCGTTGTAGAGGGGTCCAGAAACATTTTGAGTAAACATGTTAGTGCTGGGTACCAACCCACATATCTACCACAGTAAATTAACCGCTCATTTTCCCTTTTTACCGCAGCAAACCAGAAAAAAGTTTTATGTCTCTACTGTGAAAACTCTGCGGCATATGATACTGCATACAGAGTGCCGCAGTGAAAACAGCACACCACATGAAACCAATGAAACTAATCGCGTGAGGTAGGGGAATATAAATTGACGCATACTAGGCGGCGCAGTGGTCGTATTGCGACTATTGCTGTAATTGAATGAGTTAACAGTTGCTAATATTTCCATTCTGGCGATTACTATGACACCACCGGAATACTTAATGCAATAAAATTTGAACTGACTTCCAGTCGGGATTGATACCGATGGAGTGTTCAAAGTGAGCGGAGCCGGGTATTTCCATCTCCCTATTTCTGTAGAAACCAATTACTTCCTTCACCTCAGACGACTACTGGACGCCATCATTGTACTATATACTCATCGCTAGCGGCCATTTCATTGCATCTCTCTCCTGTCGCTAGCCCCAAACGGCGGCTATGATACACGCCAAAGTCCAACCGAACAAGATCCTGCGCATGCATTACAGTATTTCTCTTGCAAGATTACCCTCACAACATAGCCCGCTAGGCGGCTTTTATTAGTTAGGAGTTTAAATGAATGTTCACCACACCTGAGCTACTTTTGAGCTGCAGGATCTCGTTATTCGTTTCACGTTCTGTCTCCTTGGGCCAGCCATCAGCCAGCCATTAAGCACATGACCCACATTACCCATTATCCTGAGCATGTCTAGCATACACCGGGGGATAGCCGAACCGTACTTTTCAAAAATTAAAGAGCCAAATCAATTTCCTTCTCCTTGGGTTGTAAGCCCACCAAGTGAGTACCTATTGATTAGCTGAGTAGTGTCTTATTTATGATATGGTTGGGATGGGATCTGGCCAAAGGGCTGCACCACCATGGACAGAAAGTATCCCCATGCGAATACTGCAGCAGGAAGATCTCGGTGTTTAACTCTTTGAAAATGTATTTGATCTATCGTGAAGTATTTCGGACAACCACAAATGCCTCAAAAATGTATACCAACGCAATAATGGGGCCAGGTTTGATGTGCTGTCATTTTCGAACAGCTGCATGCACTGCCGCCCTTTTACAGTGCGGGTGTATGTATCTCCCGGAAGACCGCCCATCTATCAAAAGGTTGGGATTCAGAATGTTGAATTATTCCAAAGAGAGTAGATCCAAGAGCTTAGCGCAAAGAACTTCGACCAAAAAACTTCGAACTTCGAACAATTAACTAAGAACATGTATTGGAAAGCTGTAAACGGTGGAACGTAGGACCGAGATCAGTAGAGGAGCAAACTGGGGACAATCTTTCAGAGGGCATCCCAGGTTGTGAGCACAGTCTACGGCTTGTATACAGTAGCGACAAGCGCGAAAGCCTCAAGATTCATAGATGACTAGACTACCTAGATAAGAAAGTGAGCTACTCCAATTGTGAATCCTATAGGTTGGGTATCACTTGGCTGAACCACCTTTGATAAAATGAAAATTGCAGATATTATTTGGCATGCTGCGCTGGCTGCGCTGGCACTCAGCGATAGATGATTTTACATGCTGTGCCGGCTCAGCTGGCTGCGCTGTCACTGTACTTACAATTTTATTTTCATTTATTTTTAGAGGGAGGCTTTGCGCCGTATTGTAGCGGTGCCAATAGGGCACATAGGCACTGTATTGGTGCTAAGAATTGTGAGGGTTGAAAACTCTATATAAGGGGCCGGAAATATGGATCAGGTGATCCCGACTCTGCAACCGGATGGGGGCGTCCTCAGAGGTCTAGATATTTCGCAGAAGGCAATGAAGATTTCTAAGCCGTTCCCGGATATCTATGTGGACTGCATAGGTGGAATAAATATTTTGGGGGAGCTGTTTGGCTCTGATCTAGAGGACTAAGATACTAAGGAAAGAATCTAGATATTTATCCTGACAGTATCTGCTGTTAGTCTTTCCCGTTCACATGATTCAATTTGATGCATTTTATGGTTCTTGGTATGTTTATTTGAGACTTTAGGGTTAGCCAAAAAAGTCTATATAAGCCGAGAAAACTGCTTCCCCCTTTTGGAGGTCAAGGAAGTTGGCAGACAACTTCAAGTCAAGTCCCAGGTATTAGAAAGTTTAGAGTTAACTCCGGACCGAAGAAAAAGTTTTCTTAGGCTAGTCGCAGAGCATCAGTGGTAGGCCATGCTCCTTTCATAGTTGCTTGTAGCACTCACAACTCTCTTCCATATACAATTCTTTTCGTTCGTTCAACTGTACCACGGTAGCACTTTTGTCGCTTGCAACACCTCCTTCTTGGGATAGTTGGTTCTGAGTATCTCTCTTCCCCACGGTGTACCCCTATCAAACTTCTCCAAATTCGCTACCCTTAACAAGAAAACGCCATTACGCTACTCCGTTTCGGCCATACTTACCGCCATGAATATCTCCACTGGTTCGGATGACGTCAACCAATGGGACCTGTCGTAGGCAAGAAGCTTATGAAAGCTGTCGCCAGTCGCGCAATGGACGGATTTCGAGTATAGGAAGTATTATTTTACATAAAAAACCGCATTTGCTATAAATTTCAATGTGGTTTGTTTTGAGCTGGCTTTACCTCTACGTTTTGCTAGAGAGGGAAGTTTAGAGTGTTTTAGTCTTGGAAAAAGTACATGACTCTATCTTCAAGTACTACAGAATACCAGATCTAGTACAGAGCAATATAAATGTTGTCTGTATTGTGTAGTTGCAGAAAACTGAAAATCGGGGGTGTTTCTGACGAAATTATTTTTTAAAAAAGAAGATAACAGGCGTCTTAAATCTTCCTGAAAAGATGTGAATAGACACCAAAATTATAAACAGGTCGCGTTAGAATAGACCCCTGTAATGGTGTGAAAGGGAAAAATTTTAAAGTTTTACTCTTGAAAGGTATGTGCGATCTATCCTCTAGAAGTCAAAAAACCGCAATTGACTCAAAAAAGAACATTATATCGAAAAAGTAATGGTGGAGAAGCTACGCTCAGTAAAAATCCCTTTAATCTAGCCAATAATCAGGCTCATTATATATAGAGGCCTCTTCAGGTAATTTGAGACACCACTCATGTTGCTCCCTCCGACAATCTAATCAAAGATAGATCGATACATCTAATGTATCTTACAAGGGCCAAAAACATAAAACTTTTCCCCATAATCAACGGATCTACAATTTCAGGCTTTAAAGAGTATAGTGAACACCATTGTAAGTTCAAGGAGAAGTTTTCAGTCCCTTTGGTCATTCTTTTTGTGCTTTTGTGAATATCTGCTGAAATTTTTACATTGTACTCAAAAACTGACGATATTTACATCTTTTCTAGTTACATGGTAGAACATTGGTCTCATAAAAACTAATTCATCACTTTCAAAAGTGTTCCCTGCTACAGGAGGATACACAATTTTAATCCGCCCACCGCCCTCAATGCGACCGTCTACGCGAAGCATGGAAGATAAGGGTCTTTTTTCATAACCTTTGCAAGAGGTGGGCTCGTTCCTACCCCTAGACATACTCTCGTCGGCTCGAACCCAGACGTGTACAGGGAGCTAACCGATGTCTCGCACAGTTTTTTCGCTAGGGAGATGGATCCTTATTGCACGTTCTGAGCGGTGCTTATGCAGAATTAAGCTAACTTGGTCGTAATTTCCAATGCAGCTTACTTGCAGGCTGTCCAAATGCCGGCTTTTAAGGTAAATCAAGAGAAAATATCGGTCACCCTCTAAGGTACTCCAGGTCCCATCTGGCCATATATTTCAAATATTAAAGAAAACCACATTCCCCATTTTAAAGGCTGGTTTCATTAATTTCAACTGCAAGAATATTTTCCGCTTATTTTTTTGATTCGGTGGTCCTGCAGTGTTAATCTGAACTTTTTTGTACTGCTTAAAAACTACTAGTGCAACCTTAAAGCTTACTACAAGACCCTCAACAAGAAAAATTGACAAATCCGGCCCTCTTCCTTGGACGTATTACCATCTCCTCGCCCTATTGGTAAATCCTTTCATCCTCTCCTCAACAACGTCTTTCCTTTATTTCCTCTGTGCTCAACCGACTTAGAGAAATAAATCAGTTTCTAAACCTAGAAACATCTGACTGAGCTCGCTGCTCGTCACTTGGTGAACATCCGAGAATAGGACGCAGTGCGAAGGGGTTTTTAAATAGGATGATGATAAGGCAGGAAAATGTTTCTCGTAGTGAGTGGCCCTGGAGCTATTCTATGCGATGGAAGAAGAGGAGGCTGAGTAAGAGCCTGAAGAAAGATTAGAGGAAGGTAAACATTCTGAGGATGAAGTGTGGAGGTGGATGTCGAACCTGGTCATATGGGAAGGGAAGGAATAAATTGTTTGGAACAAGTTGTCCCGGGCATAGACTCGGTTAAAAATCGGACCAAGTGAGCTTTATTTGTTACAAGAAGCCTGTAATTTATTTTTCTGATGCTTCTATTAATAACATCGAGATTTTATGTAGTATAAAAGTTTATATATTATGATTTAATGGCTTACTTCATGAGATAGAAAGCAAGTAGGCAGTCGGCCTCAAACCAAAATCTTCAATTAATCCAGTAGCCCATAAACGGGGTGGTAGAAGTTGCCCCTTCAGAGTTGGTTACTTAACAAATCACTTATCTTTCAAGTCATCTATCAAAAATTGTCCATTAATGTCTACTTTAGTACTTTAATCGTTCGCGAAGACTCTCAACATGAGTAGTTAGTGGATATTTTTTCCGTCAATGCCATTTTTACCCTACTAGTATCTATGGTGAGAGTGACGAGGATTATATACGATATGAAGCATGGGATATCGATGAGGCTGTCTACATAATTCTCAAAACATTTCTTGATTCCGAATTCGATAAGGGAGCTTACTTTCGAAAGCTCTCCCGCCTGATTCAGATTTTTGGACAGCGAATACTTCTTTCAGCCAAGAACGGGAGGAAAGAAGGCAATTCGTAACGGTTTCAGTGGGTTTGTGAAAGCAAAGCCGGCTATAAACTTAGTATCCTACTATCGGGGAAATCATACTATTCACAGAAAGATAGAAACTCGTTTAATAGTCCTCATGGGGGTTTCTTTGTTATTCGAAGTTGACGAAGTCAACGAAGAGGTACGAATTTTTGCATGTTCTTCACATGGTAGATGTTGTATTCCATAGGTTCAACTTCCTTTGTGACGTGGTATTTCACAGGCCTTACTGCTCTGTATGAATTTATTATATCTAATGTACTGTAGCCTCAATCCACTGGTAACCTCATACCAAGGGCTAGTAGAAATTTCGCTGTCGTTACACTTTTACTTACAGTTCTGACCTCAGAGTTTGACCCAATTGGCTTACTTGGAATGGCAACGGGATGGTTCCAAAATGAGATATTTTATCACTGCTTTACCAATCAAGATTTGTCTTGCTATACAATGCCACTTGAACCAACGTACGTTTCACATATTCTCAGAGCACGTCACCCGTACCGACTATAATTCCGAAAGCGCTACGTAAAATACCTCCAGGGCTGTTTTACTGGAAAAAATTGTATTTGATACTGTTAGTCTAAATTTTCCTTTATTATATAGCTATCTTTAGTTCTAAATAAACCGTGGTTTTGAGCAGCCGGCCTAACGCAGCCGGCCTCAACCCAAGTTTCCTCAATAGCTCAACCTTGATTTGCTCATGTGTCTTAAACCCCCTCATTAGAACCCGAACCGGTGGGTATGGATATTTTTGAGAACGTACTAGTGTCTATGCGTCATAGCGCTGTCTTTATATGAGGCACACTTTGTCCTTATATGAAGACAGTTTCCGTTACACTTTGGGAAGGTAAAATTTTGGGAAGCCCGAAATTTTTACTGCTAAAAAGTTTTTAAAGTTATTCTTATCGTACATGAGCATTCGATTCTGAACCTTCCCGATAGTCCGAAATATATTTCCTTCCAAAATAAATCATTTTCACAACTTCTTACGAAGAGCCAACGGTGGTGAGGGAAAATTGCTCTAGCCTTGGCCGAGGTCAACAATCTTGAACGTTTGTTTTGATCGACTATCTACACTCATTAATCAATGCGGAGGGATGTGAAATGCGCTGAGGGAAAAACTTATACTGAAAATAAAGTGCTCAAAGTAGCCCTCATATGAGAACAACGGTCCAATAGACACTAAGCAGTGGATTGTTGTGATTTCAACTCCTAATTTCTACAAAAATTGCCTATCAATTGCTCTTCATGATGAATGCTGGTGTAATTATGGAGTGAGTGGAAGGAGAGACACCATACTATCCGAGATTGGAGCTATTGAAGAGTACTGAAGTGTTACAGTAGACGTTACCAGATGACAGACAGGGGTAGAAGTGAAATAATTGTCGCTAATAGAATAATCAATTCTAAAGAGACAGATTTATCCACCTCTTTTGGAGAATAGAGAGCTGATAAAATTTTCTAGGTTCGAAGTGCACTCCCAAATTGCCTTTTTTATCCTAGAGGAAGCAGTTTGCGTAGCTTTAGTATACATTTTTCTAAACTATAACTGTGTGAAAACGAATGAAACTACCACAAAAGCGAGAAAGGACTTCATGCGGAGGCAAACAGTTTGCAAAAAGCTTCTTGGCATTTACCAAAGAAATATACCCCCTAAAAGCTTCATACTCAATTAAAGACCTTTAAACTTCCCCATAGATATCACAGTTACTCACGTTGTCCCTACACATACACTCCCCGAATAAATATTAGACCAAGATCCAAAACTCAGATACACACTTAGGAGCTGCAAATTGAAAACAAGGAAGGTCAAGAACTTTTAGTTCTACCAATAGATGTGCGAATATTTCCCTCACCGGTAACCTTTCGCCAGCCTAGGCCAGCCTTTACCCTTTGTCTGGGTCACTCTTTCCTGGCACGAAAAATATAGAACCAAAATTTCTTCGAATATATAGCTTTACGAAAAATGTAAAAGGATTGATCAAATTTTTACATTGTATAGAACCAACGACCCCTTTCACTACCCTACATGTTTTACTCAAAATTATTAAAAAATGGTCAGAGTAGCCGGCCTTACTGACCAACAGAAGGGTGCAATTTTCGCTATATTAAACGAGACGACTCCTGAACGAAAGATAAATGAATTCAACAGCAATCCTGAAACCGCAGTGCGTAACTTTATTGAGTCTCAAGGGGTACAAAAATCAAAGAGATAGCTTAACAGACCGTAGGATATATCCATTTCTTTGCTTCGATCTTTATTTCGGCACAATTCTGCTGGTAAATAAAGCGTAAGGGAGTTGAAGAATACCCTGAAATTAGCAGTATTCGTACGCCAAATTCAGCAACTGCTATCCTCTAGCGATCAAATAGTGCTCAAAGAGAAGAAAACAGTAACGTCAGTGACGATTGATAACAAGAGAACCGGGTATGTTTAGGCTAGAGAACACTTGATCTGGAGCTTACGGGATTGGAAGGACTTTATTTTTATGGACGAAAAAAAGTTCAATTTAGATGGTCCTGACGGTTTCGGATACTATTGGCACGATTTAAGTAAAGAGCCACAATATTTTTCATCTCGTCAGCAAGGTGAAAAATCAGTTATGGTATCGACTACTATTTCATATTATGGCGTCTCTGAACTGCATTAATTTCAGAAAAGCAAGATTCTAAGAGATTTAGTACGTTTTTAAAGGAGTTGCTTCTACAGTTTGCTGAATAATACAACGGAGACTCCTTTATTCTACAGCTTGACAATGCAGCGACGGACTGGAGAAATTAAAAAAAGTAATAGTGGAAGGGAATGATGTGTATTCACTACCATCGCCTGCGAACTCGCCTGACAATAATCCTATTGAAAATATATATAGTGCGTACTGGCCCGTCTGATCTATTATAGTCAAAGGCAATCTGCATCCGTCGTGGAGCTGTAGGAGTGTATTAATGACACTTGGCATTAAATCAGAAGTACAGTTGTTAATCATTGAAGTGAGTGAGAAAAAGGGTAATTGTCCTCATTACTAGATTTGCTCTGATAGAAATATTAAGAATATGTTCTTGATTTTACTTTTGTGTTGTTCGAATAAAAAGCCCCATTTCAGTATTTCAAATTTGTTGTCGTTACAGAAAGTTTCATCTTTAATAAGTGATTATAACTTTTCCATTCTACTTCGGTATTTTAAAAGCATAGTGTTTTCTCTTGAGAGTTTCTGGTGCTTCACTGACAAGCTTTTACTTGCTTATCCCATTACTTTCTTCGGTCGATGTACTTTTAAATAGCTATAGGATCCTTTCTTGAACGAATCGAGATCATCTTTGGGCGCTTCTTCCGGATATATGGTAGTAAAAACCTATTCCAACCAGCCAGATGCTCAGCGACGAGCATTGTCAGGTGCTTTTTTTTCTGAATACAAGTAGAGTCTCATAAATTGGTAGGCCCACGGTAAATAGGGCGAAGATGGTAAAAGGAAGAAAATTTAGAGATCGTGAAATGAAGTTGGAAGCGAGAAATAAATGCACTTGGGTTTGAGGGGTGTGCAAATTTTCGAGTTATTAAAAAAAGGTGTTATTTTTATTTTTCCGAGCACCTGAGGTGTTTTAGTATCTCCATACGCTCTCGCTTCACATAGTTATTGTACCAAAAAAACATAACGGGAATCGTTTTGTGCTTTGGACGTTTACAGAAACAAATTGCAAATTGATTATTGATGTTTAGAAAAAAATCTTTATTAATTATAAAGATATTTAAAGTTGAAGAAAATCAAATGAACCGAAAAGATCTAATTAACTACTAGGAATGGAAGAGGTAATTATTCAAAAAAAGAAAAAGAAATAACTAAAAAAATATAAAATTCAAGAATTTATGCCAACTAAAAGAAAGAGAAAAGTATCAGAAGGAAAAAGGAGAAAAATTATGAGTATTGTGAGAAATCTTCCAGTTTATCGTTTTTAAAAGGGACCAAAACGGCATTAAGGTACAGGAGGACCTCGAGGCGTTCAACTATAAAGGTTCCGGCTCAAAAAGAAGTAGACGTACCTGTTATTCTTTTCAGCTCGAATATTTATATATGTATAATTGAGTCCGGCGGCCCAATGATTGGATCTAGGAAGATAAACTAGGAAATAAAAAGAAATTTTTGGAAGTGTACAGTAATTGCGCAAAGCCCTTACAGCGGTCACAGGTTTTTTAGATTCGAACCCTGAATAGGAATTTTATCTTCAGTTCTACTCTGGTTTTTATTTACTATATCATAAAACTGCCAATTCTATCCACGTAAAACATGTCAAAACGCATGATTGTACGGGTTTTTTCTGTCGGAAGCGCAAAAAAGATGCATGAAACTCTATTAATATAAATTAGGATTCCACATACTCTGAACACCCTAACAGGTCTAAATTGAACCAGAACCACGTATGAAAAAATCTTGGATAGCAAAAAATGTCTCTGGAAACAGGTTCAACTTTTTCTATTTTGGGTGTGAAATCATATAAGGTCATAGGGGAGAGGGCTTGATATCATACGCCACTAAGAATATTATAAAAATCAAGAATGTTTTCCACCTATCTACCTAGATATTTCCTTCAAGCCTGCTTCGGTACTATTTATTAATACAATCGGTTCAGGGGGGCATTGAAATCGTTTATCGTATTTGAAGTCCTTTTCCACCAGCCTTTCAATCGGTACCTGGTCTATTTTTTTATGATACAGAATCCATGTTTTTCTCAAGATTGATATGTCAAAGCTTACTACAAAAGTAAGGATATAATAATACGTAAAGTAAAATCTACGAAGTTACTTCCCACATTATACTTTTGGATCCCCCTTGTCAATGAAATATGCGCGCATGCAAAGGGCAGTCAGTGGAGATATGGTACCCAAGGGTTGTACGGCAAATATGAGACCACCAAGATCCATTTTTTGTAATATGTCTTCCCCTGTTAGACAAGAAGCCCGTTGAGTTGCCATTCATGAATTAATGGAGCAAAAACCTGACCTTGCGGTAGTTTCAAGGCATGTGTTTTGCGCAATATGGACCTTGACTGTGAGTCACATATACAAAAGCTACAGAAACTTTCGTTTTCTATTGTAATAAGCATGGTTGGAGGAAAGTGATAGCAAGCAGTTTGTCTTATATTTGTATATTTCAAATGTTTCCTCGCAACAAGTTTTTTGTTTCATTTTTTGTTTCATGTTATTCTGCCGCTGTAATTACGTGTCTCTTTCTGTAGCTTTGCACATCAGCATCAAATTAGTATCATATGAGAGTCTTTCTTATAGGTTGAAGATAGTACTTGCATTCCATAAAGTGTGTAATAAAACATGATATGCAAAAACAGACAACTATTCTTGCAATTTTCATACGTTAAATGTCAATATTATATGAAATTTATATCAAGGAGTTACACATTATCCACTCATCTTCTTTCGATGAATGAAGCTCACCCAGTTGATTCAGGCCATGAGCAGGACTACTATTCAGTGAAGTCAATCGGTAGGCGACTTTCAAAGAGTGCTGACAGTAGTGCTATAGATATGTTGATGTCTCTCCTTGTTATAGGATCAACAAAGTTTGAAGACTCGAAAATACTGATGAAATGGTTAAGGTGATATTTTAAGAATTGGACCTCAGCAACTGCACATACTCGCGGATGCGTTTTCTTCGATATACCTGCCTTTTAACACTGTTGTAAACAAATAATTACAGACAAATGAGATCGACAGGTTCAATTCACTTTCCGGAAGAATGTTTTACGCACATTCAATTGGATGCTTTACCCATAGCGCTCTCCGCATCAATAATTTCGGCAAATTAGATAGATTCCACCAGGTTCGTGGAAATATGTGATAACCGGGCAAGCAGGTGGAATGTTTAATTCATACAAAATAGATTATCGTATATAATATATGTCTATCTGTTGATGGTCTTGTAGCTTCAGCAATTATAATGAATGAAATATCAAATGAGCCTCTAGCTAAAGGCATTTTAAATGTTGAAATAGTACAATTCTCTTACCATATCGAACACCATTTGCTTGTCGAGCTATTTCGCCCGCTGAAGTCCCACAAGGTTTTTTTTGCAGAAAAACTGAATTAAGAGATGCAAACGCCTTACTTCTCATCCTATTTAACTGAATGAAAAAATCCCGTATGTAAAATTTGGTAATCTCCATAAACTTTGGAGTAATTTTGATATCTTCTTGACAGGATTATTTGAGTTGATATAGCAACATAGCATTGAGATTATCATCATTTGATATCACGATTGAGGCATCACTACATCGAGTAAATTTGATTCCTCTTTCTACAATTTCCTTTTTTGAGTGACGAAATTCACAATTATTTATTCTCTGTTCCTTTTATAGTTTCTCTTTTAGGTACTATTTTCTTCTCCTTTGACAGTAATTCATTTCAAATTCTCCCCTTTCTCCACAGTAAATACTTCTGTATGTTATTTTTGCCATAAGTTATCCTTTTAAAGGCGTTTTCCGAAGTTCCCAGCACCAGAATAATTTCCGTCTATTTTTAAGTTTCAGCGGCATAGCCAGGCTGAGCCTGTTGCTGCTATTTAAAACAGTCTTTGGTTGCCTAAAATGTATATAAAACATTGCATCAACAAAAAACTTGACAATTCGCACACACCCCTTGCCAGCATCATGCACGGACTACGCACTTCTCGCCCCATTTTAATCATCATCTTCCCTTTACTCCATTCGGTCCCAACTAAAGTAGAGGGACACCTACTTCTCCTAATCAGGAACTTCTGTCGATTTTGACGGAGCTCGTTGCTCGTCACTTGTTGTGAATCGAAACACAAAAACCGGTACGAGGGGCTCAGTGGAGGATGGTAAAACAGGGGAGGTCTTCTAGGAGTAGATTGTCCGAGGGCTGGTGTATAAGATGGGAGAAAAGGAGGTCGAGGGCGAGTCGGGGGAAGAAGATAAGGAGTCGGAGTGGATCAAGAGGATGATGTCAAACTGGATCATATGGGAGGAAAAGGGATGGGTTGGTTGGACCAGGTAATCCGGCTTTGGACCCGCTTGGTGGGGCTTCAGGTCAGCTTTATACGTTGGAGGGAAGGGTAGGCAATTGTGGGCGATACAAGGGCATGTATGGGGACTACATGTGTGCAGATGATGTTTTAAAAGAGGGCTGGATCCAATATAGAGGACGGAGATGTACAGGAGTAGATAAATATAGTTTCGTCCAAAAATCTTCTGTCAAACTCTTTGCATTCACATGAATTTTCGCTAATTTCTGTTGCTTCTTCGTCTTCCCTATTTTCCTGTTGCTTCCTGTATTTTTATCGAGATTTACTTTCGAAGAAAAGTCTATATAAGCTGAATAAAATGATTCCTCCATGAAACGGAGAGTAGAATGAATGTCAATTTCAAACCAGAAAAAACCAACCAGTGTCCTAGCCTCCAAGCCAGGTCGTAGAGCCTGCTTCTTTACAGTTACTTACTAGCACAGTCACTCAGTTTTCACGTCAACTCTTCTCTATCGTCCGTTAACGTCTATTGCAGCACTTTAGTAGCTCACAACGACTCTTATCTCGGGTGGTAAGTGGTTTGCTTTTCCGTTGGCGCTATTTTTTTCTTATCGCCAAGGACGAAAAAAACCAATCTCTTCGGATCGCGTTCACCTCTGCAAACAACATCGCGGCCGCGGTATTCTTTGCTTATTGCTCATGCTCTATCATGCTTTGAAAGACCTTGCTAACAGCTGCTATTAAGGAGATGGGATCACTCGAAGCAGCTGTCGATGCTCATCTGAAGTGGTTGACCTCTTTCCTGCCTTCCAGGATTATCCCATTCAGTGTACTCAGCTCTCAAAAAACACCATTGCAAAAACCGTTGACGGACGCAATCCATGAGGCAGTACAAGAACGATTTTTTGGGGGATTCGAGGAAGCAGGCAGAAAGTTTTGAGTGTCTTTACTGATGGAGGATATCGATATAATGAAAATTCTAGAAATTACCTGACATGCTGTGCTGGATGAGCTTGAATGCTGCGCTGGCTGAGCCGGCATACTGTGCTGGCTGCGCTGGCATTCTGCGCTGGCTGCGCTGTCACTGTACTTACAATTTTATTTTCAATTATTTTTAGAGGGATGCTTTGCATTGTACTGTGGCGGTGCAGATATGGCACATGGGTACTGTATAGGTGCTACAAATCGTGAGGGTTGAAAACTCTATATAGGGGCCGTTTGCATGAAATGTTAGGAGTACTTGTGAGCTAGCATACCCGTGTGGGGCGCTCAAAAATTAAGTTACACACAAAGCATAAAGCAAGTTGGCAGACAACTTCAAGTCAAGCTCCAAGTAGTACGAAGTTGAGAGTCAACTTCAGACCCAAGAAACGTTTTTCGTAAGCTGGTCCCAGAGCATCAGTGGTATACCCTGCCCTTCCATACTTGCTTGTGGCCCTCTCAAGTCTCTTCCATATGCACTCCTTTTTGTTTGTTCAACAATACCATGGTAGCACTTTTGTCGCTTGCAACACCTCCTTCTCGGGGTAGTTGGTTCTGAGTATCTCTTCTCCTAAAGATTTACCCCTGTCACTTGGTACTCTGGTGGAGGGGGTTGCACCCGAGGTATTCATGTTGAACAGTACTAAGGAACACCTCGGGGGGATTTCTTTTCTGTAATCATGGATCTCAACTCTGCTCGTATAACGTTCACAGGGGGCAAGAGTGAAGACGATGAGGAGTTTCTCTATACATATGTCAACGTGGTGATGCGTGAGAAGAGCGATGAAGGGAAGGCCGCAAGTATCTTCGCCTATCTTCATGGTGACGCAAAGCACAAGTATAAGACCAAGTTTATCAACGGGTGGTCTCTTCACGGGAATGGGCGTAACCTCGGTGATGTATGTGAGTGGCTTGTGAAAGAATACGCTAAAGAGGTAGAACCAGATGAGATGATTCGTACCGCCATAGAGGCCCGGCTCAACTTCGACGATCTGTTAAGCTCATTGGTATATTTGTGTGATCTCTATGAAAAGGTCAGGTTCAACGCCCAAGCCAAGGACGGAATGCTGTGTAAGGCGACGATGGGGGATAAGCGGCTCTCCGATTTCCTCCTCATCAAAAGCCCTCACGCTTTTAATGAACTGAAGGGTTCCATAGTAGAATTTGTCAAAAATTCAGAAACGTTTCAGACACTGAGTGAGGTATCGAGGGAAACCCGTACATCGATGTTTATTGTACATCCTGAAAAGAGTTATCAAAGGCCGGCTACTAGTGCAGTAGCATAGGAATCTGTCAGGAGCGATGTCAAAAACTTGGAAGAACGGCTGGAAATCCGATTCGATAATCGACTTGACATGATAATCTCGCAGTTGGAAAGCCTTACTCTTACCATTAAGAAAAACCAGTTGGGGGTCCCTAAGGCCGCAGAAGTCTGCTCTTACTGTCACAAGCCTGGACACTTTGCAAATAGGTATCCTGAGAATCCACATAGAAACACTCGTTGTGGAAAGTGCGGACGATATGGACATCATGAAAGTAACTGCTGGTCTAAAGATAACAGAAGAGCAAATCTATCGGACGCGAGGAGCGAGTCAGGACCAGAGATGAAAATCTTACAAAACAGAAAGGATCAACGGTTGACGGATGCCGGTAATGTATCCATCGCTGAAGAAATCAGTCAAGTCAATGTGACAAAAAGGGATGGGGAAGGGAACATTTTATCGAAAAAACCTAGGCTAGATTATTGAATGCTGGAGCATATCCCAGCACCTGTACCTCCTCGAACCAAGAGGTCTGATCAAGTTGTTCCAGGAGTGGAAATCACTCCGGTCAAGAAAACGAAAAAGAGTAAGAAAGTTAGGAGTATCCTGAAGGACGTACTAGAGTATGTGAACAAGTACAATCTGGTAGCTGAGCTTGCATCGGCCCCAACTGGAATAACGTTTGGTCAACTTTTGAGGGGCGACGCAGAGGATGCGAGAAAAGAACTCAAAAAAATTATCAGGCCTAATAAGTCCGCTAAGGGTAAGAAACTGTTTCTTCAATCGGCCTCGACAGCACCAAGACGTCTTAAGCTGGTACCAGTCAAAGTATTGGGAATGAGAACCCAAGCTCTTTCCGATTCGGGCGCTGGTCCAAACCTAATTTCAGAAACTTGGGTGACAGATCTAGGTCTTGAAATTATCCAACTACTCGAATAAGAACTGTGGCGGATGGAACCGTATCAAAATGCATGGGCACTGTTGACAAAGTTTCCGTGTTCTTCGGGGACTCTAAAGTTGATTTAGACTTTCTTGTCATGCCTGATCCCCCTTTCGATGCAATCATTGGCTGCCCTACCATGGAAAGACTAGGGATATGCATTGACTTGGGCAAACAAATTGTTTCAGTCATTATCGACGGCAGAACCGTGAAGATGCCCCTGGATTTCGACAAAAGCACACATCCGAGAGATCTAGGAGAAACGGACAGTAAATATTTCACTTCTAGCTATGACAGCGAAGATTCTGAAGCAACTAAGACTTTCGGAAGTGGGAAAGGGTACGCTCGTGGGATAATGAACATGGCATGGGATGATTATGATTCTGGGTTTGAAACAGATGAAGACTGGATTTATAGGGTAGGTTTGGCACCTGAATGTGTTTCTTTTTGCGATAATATCGAATCAAAGGACGGAATTCAGAGCATGAAAGAAGATCACCTTTCTTAAGAAAACAAGAATATGTCGAATTCCATATCTGAAGATGTGAGCACGCCGGAAGAGGGCCTTCAAAATATGGAGGGTGAGGATCAAGAAAAGGACCAGCGCCAAAATGGAGAAATTCAAGAAAAAGTACAGCGCCCTCCCGCCCCCCGCCTCAACGAAAATATCCGACATGTTAACATCTTCCGAAGTAACTGCATGGAGCGTATCCGATCTAAGCCCAAGCAAGTGTACTGGTCACTCACTCATTTGAACTTACCGATACTAAACCAATTTACCACAGGCCTAGACGTCAACCGCCGAAATATGAGCAACGTATCTCAGAGAATGTTACAAATATGCTGGGAAATGATATTATTCGGCCTTTTTAATCCGTATGGTCACTTCCAGTTGTGGTAGCACCAAACAAAGATGGAAAACTTCGCTTTTGCGTCGATTATTGACAACTGAACCAGAGAATGATACTCGATCTATTTCCGATTCCAAATATAGAGGAAATTCTCGAGGACTTGAAGGACGGGAGATACTTCACCTCCATTGACCTCTACACTGGCTATTGGCAAATTCCATTGGATGAAAAATGCAAGGAAAAAACAACTTTTACTAGTAAAGCCGGTACAATCAGGTTCAAAGTGGTGCCTTTAGGTCTCATGAGTGACTCAGGTACATTCCAACGAGTGATGAACAAGGTTTTGGACGAAATTCCATTTGCAAGAGTTTATATCGATGATGTGGTAATATTCTCAAAAACCCTGGATCAGCACATATCACATGTCAAGACAGTATTGGAGAGGATATCTGCATACAGCCTGAAAATTAAGTTGAGCAAATGCTTTTTTGCGAAAGCTTCTATCTAATTACTCAATCATATCGCTGACCAAGAGGGAATTAAGAGTGGATCCAAAGAAAACGAAATAATCAAGTTGGCACCAAGGCTAGCCTCAAAGACGGAGGTTCGAAGCTTCTTAGGGCTGGCCTCATATTACAGAAGATTTATCAAGGATTTCGCTAAAACTGCAGCACCGTTACATGCCAGCACTACAAATAACGGAAAATTTCACTGTAACAAGGAAATTCAAACTGCATTTGAGGAGCTTAACAATAAGCCATGTGTCCCCCCAGTGCTCACGTATCAAGATTTAAAGAGACCATTTGTTGTAGAGACAGATGCCTCAGAACGGTCTTTAGGTGCCGTTTTGTCCCAAAAAAATGAAAACGGAAGACTACATTTGGTTTAATTCACAAGTCGCACTCTGAATGATGCGGAATGGAGATACTCAGTCTGCGAAAAAGAAGAGCCCACTGTTGTCTTCGCACTGAAAAAGTTTCGCGTGTACCTTTTATCACTCGAGAATTTTGTTTCGATAACTGAACACCCGGCACTTAAGACAGCATTCCAAAAGAAAGATGTGCATCACCGCTTGGCCCGATGGCTCTACATTTTCGCAGAATATCAGTTTGAAATTGTGTATAGGCCCGGACGCAATCATAAGCCTGCCGATTACCTATCCCGCTTGCCTGATCCACTGAGTCCAAATGAAAAAGCTTCTGAGGACATCGTCGGAGTTGGCGAGGTGCAAGTGCCGAAAGAAGAAGAGGAAGACGCTAATATTTACGGAATAATTAAATTCCTTGATGGACTAGAAATGAGAAAGGTTGATCTGGAACATATAAATTGGGTACGCAGGAATCAAAAGGCTTTTACATTGTGGAATGGGAAACTCTTCCGACACACAAAAGCCGGTACTCGACTAGTGGCCCCTATGAAAGAAAGAGTGAAGATATTGAGGACTTTTCGTCATGAGCTAGGGCATTGCGGTCTCGAAACAACAAAAAAAAATCATTGTGGAGAGATTCTGGTGGAGTACTTTGAGATGGAGTCGATTATATATTCCAAGGTTAAAACACCCTAACCTTCCCCATCTAACATCAAGAAGGGGAGGGCAACGCACAAATATTCCACATTGAAAGTTACACCTGATTCGCTTTGTCGCAGTAAAAGAATGGTTCGCACCTACGCAACTCGTTCCATTGCGCTACAGGAGGCGGTTCCCATGAGCTTCTTGATGACGCCGACCGGCAGCCTCCGAGTGCTGAAGTGAGGACGTTAACCAGCCTGCTTTCGGTAGACAATTCGGCAAGAAACCATTGATGTTTCTTTTTTTTTCTCTGCGTGGTCTGCGTTGAGGCTTGTGTGAAGGTTGACCTTCCTACGGGGAATGATGGGGTAGTTTTTCTCGTTGTCGGACACCTCCAGCGGGAGGAATCTAAGCGGAGTTTGGAGAGTGGGAACGGAGAAAACAAAAACGAGTCCGCTCCTCCGTGACCCTGTGATCTTCTTGACTCTGGCATGGGTGGGGGCGATAGGGGTAAGTTTTGGGCGTTTTTACCGTTGGAAGGTGTATTTGATCTATCCTATAGGGGGCGATTGGGCCGACGAAGGTTACGTCAAAGTAGTTCGCGCTCCCGACAGCTCCTATCTCCCTGATGTACGGTCTTATTCTGTTTTGGTAGTGGAATCACAGCTCAATGAATAGACTTCTGGAAACCTTTGCAATGTCATTTCCCAGGAGAGTCACCTGGAAGATGTGACGAGAACTGCGCTCACAGCTGTATCAACAGTGCATGAAATGGTTTCCGTAGGTATCCATCATTTGGAAACACTGTATGTGCAGTGCTAAATGACGTGGCAAGGAACGTGGCGGTGAGGGCACTGGAGACGTACGGAAAGGTTCGGGGGGTTTTGATGCAAAGGCACGCTCCAGCAGCCGTCATGTCCAATGCGGCCTGCTTGATGGCTGGCCTGAAGGTAGCATTTTAGGAAGCGTAGTTCTTTCCCCATTACGTTGTCGGTATACCCTTTTTGAGTCGATTGTGGTTGTCTGGAAAACCATGAGATAGATCGGATTTATCTTCCAAGAGTAAAACACCCAAACGTTTCCCCCTGTACTTAACGTCGCCGACCCATTAGAGCCAGATTCGATTGAGGACGAGGATCAGTTGGTGTTGGACTTACGCGCAGGTTGTGACATTACAAGACCGTACCTTAACATACCAATGTTATCCGGGATTATAGCCGACCTTATTTTTCAATCATTAAAACACCCAAAGTTTCCCCCTTTTGGACATAAAGTGTCAGGGGTGTGTGGAAATCTTTACGAGTGTGAAACAAAGCACTCAGACGCGCAGAAGTGTCACTGAAGAAAAACTAGTCGAACAGACGACGGGTGCTCACCTGGCGGGCTTGCATCCCTTGAAGACAGAATAAAAAACTAGTAACGAATCCCGCAACTCAAGCGTGGCGGAGAAATTTTGGCGACTGGCAGGAAGGAAGCGAGGAGGCGGCAAATTTTGGAACCATTCTCCCCTAGCGCACCATAAGTATTGCTTCCAATGGGCACCAGTAAGATATCATTGGCGTCACAGCAGTCGCCGTAGTGCGAGAGTTGGAATAAATCCGGCTCTTTCCTCAGGAGATTGCCCGTCACGGCTACAGAGCTCTCGCTGCAACGTTCTTGTCGATGGCCACATCGAGTGGATTGCCTCTCCGCGCCCCCAGCGCACGTGGGACGAACTGGGAAAGGTGTATAAGGATGGCTGTACTACTCGAACAAGGTTTGCGAAGTCCACCGTACCCTGCCGCGCTCAAATCCACCGTCATTTCGACTGACTGCGAGGGGTTGCGGTCTTCACAGCCTTGCGAGCTTGTCGTCAAGCTCGTTCGTCCGGAGTTCTCGCCGTTGTCGTCGCCGTTTCTATCTGTAAGCCTATGTGCTTACAGCGGGAGTTTTTTAAGCCTCCTGAATCCTCGGTTCACGTGGTGGAGTTTTCTTCCGGTCCCCTTCTCGCTTGAGTGGGCAATTGGTTCAGCCATTGCCCGGAGTCGTCCGTCTAGCAGAACCCAAGGTCCTGTGTAGTGCGAACTTGTCCTCAAACAATAAAGCGTCATTTTCCTCCTTGAATAAAAGGGTCTGGCAGAAGCATTAGAACCAAGTGGCGAATATCTTGATCTCGATTTGTGTCTTAAAACCGGGGCACGGTGCACTTTCCTCTAGTTGGAAAGGATTTGAGTAATCTACCAAAAAGGCATATTTGAGTAAGAGGCAACTAGGTTTACCGGGAGAAGTTCTAGTTCTTTACTGCTAAGTGGAACTGACGGCTGTGTAACCAGCTTTAGGGGAAAAAGGGGGGGTTTCTTTATTGAGACATAGGGATTGACTGGAACTCATTTGGAGTCGTAAATCTGAATGCCATATTAAATACATATACCGATGGTCGAAGCAAAGCAACTAGCTTTAGATGACTGCAGATCTAGAAAACAAATGAATTTCAAGAAATTCCTTTCGAACACATCTTTGCACCCGTGCAGAAATCGAGGGCTCCATTGCTGAATACATCGCACTACGTAAAGGCAGTGGCTCTGCCTTCGAGCGCGATCGCTTGTTCACGATTATCAGTTCGCTCATACAACAACGAACTTCTGTCGCGATCAACCGACGACTACTCAACCGTTCCTGGCTCGGATAGATTTTTCCCCTTTTGAGGGCCGCTAGCCCCCCCTTTCCTGCTTGGTAAAGTCTTCTTCTTCTTCCATTGCCTTTGAAAGAAACGTCTAATGCATTGAAAGCCCTGAAAATATTGATGTGGAGATCTGGTTCCTCAGTAAATTCAATGTAATGTATATGCAATGAATGCATTTTATCATTTAATAGAAAGAACAGTCGGAGAATGGAAAGATGAAGTCACATCCTGAGCTATATTTAGTCCCTGGCCTTCCACATTAAACTTGCACAGTAACTCTGCTAACACTATATAGCATGTCAGAGCCTGCTAAGCTCATTGCTAAACCTCGATTGTTTTCCATATTTTTGTTCTTAGTGCCTGCAAATTCCTAGAACGAGGCCCTCGATGATCAGTTCGAGGTCCAAAACATCAAGGAAACTGCCAACATCAAAGACTGCGTTCCTATCACCGCCAGCGATAGCAAGCAGCTCCGTGTCATTCGGCCGCCCTGCACCTACGGCACACACCTCGCCACCAAGACGTCTGAACAGATCCGCCCTAGCCGAGGCTGATGACCCAATGTTGCTGCCGGCATCCCCGAGCAAAACGATCTTCAAGGCCTCTCCTCGTCGACGAATTAGACTGGAGAAACAGGCATTGATACCGCCGACAAGAAATGACAAACCACCCAATTGTTTTTCAGAGTTGACGGCTCTGTTAAATGACACGAGATCCGGTGTGAGCCCAATGATAGTGCTGACTGATGTTGAATACTGAACGGCAGCAACCTCGACAGGATTATCCTGCAACACGGAGACGACATCTAGAACGAAATTCCTCTCGTTTACAAAAGCCTCTGCGGGGATTGATCCACTGCCGTCGATGGCAAAGCAAACGTTTGCATTGCAGCCACCAGCAGCGGCCACTTTCTCTCGGAGCTGGGCAGCCGCAGCGGCTGAGAGCCTGCCTGTGACAGGAATTTCATTTACAGCAGCGGCATGGGCAAGGGCAAAGAGTAAAGACAAGGCGGCGACAAGAAAGGTGTTGATCATTATGATAGTAGATGCTTTCGCTTGGAGATTCGAATCAATTTTTGCTTTTTAGTGGTAGTTGAAAGAAGCTGACTACCTTTTATCCGTGAGTTATCAAGGGCAAGATGCGTGCTTATATATTGCTGAACAATCCTAAGCGTAGGAAACGTCGCGCCTTGCAATCTTGAAGTGGACTAATTTCTGCAGTCAAGTTGGTGAAAACCTTTCGCAGCATGCATCTGAGTCATTGTTAGTATATAGAAAAGGAAGTTCGACAGAATTTCAGGTACGCGGAACTGCAAAGGAAGAGGCAACCTTGTGAAAACCCAACTCAGATCCACACTCGAAGCAGATCTCTACTTCCATTTTCTCCACCGCACAATAAAGGCAGAGGTAGTTTTCTCTTCTACTCGTAAGACACACTGTATCCCCTTCTCAACAATCGGAACGTTGTAATTCTTTCGTGTTTTGATACAAATGGCTCGGCTATTTTCGTAGACAGTCGACTGACTTTCTCGCAAATCTTTACGAATGCTAGAAATAAATGCTCTATGTCACTTGAGATACTGCATATTCCACCTCCTATTGGAAAAGTAGGGGAAAGTGAGGTTTGTTTTCTGCTGTTGGTGCAAAGGATAGGAGTCCTATGATATTGCGTTCAATCCATGATTCAGGAACTACGCTTCGAATAACAGAGCATTTCAACATTCGCAAAGTTGCTCACGAGAAGTATCTCTGTGGCTTGCACTGGCAGAGTTTGAAGGACATACCTTGTAGAGACTGATGTAGTTTCTTACTCCAATGAAGGCACGTTGGTGAAATCTCTGTATATTGTAGAGATCGACGTATCTGCCTGACATTGACAACTACAGCCTAGGCTCTGCCTATCTCAACAGCGTGACAATTGCATTATCATGGCGCGTTCTTGGTTTTTTAGTCCTGTTTGCTAATTTATTGAACGACTTTGACCAAAGTTAGTACCACATGCATTGTCGGACCAATTCTGGAGAGAACAGTAAATGGACCTCTCATATTGTCTATACTCGAACAATGAAATGAAGCCCATTCTTGATTGTGCAAGAAGAGAAGGCAGTCGTGATAGAAAAGAATATTCATGCAGTGCAGTACTCTGCCATGTTACAATTTGCATCCAAGTGGTAACTGCTTTTTCGTCTGTGAAACATGGTTTACGCTGCTCCTTGTAACGCCATACACACGTGCTCTTCAAAAGTAATTCCTTGAAGAAAATACTACACCCCTTAGTAACTGCAACACGAGTTTTGTATTACTTGCAAGGTATTCGAGGCTCGCCAATTAAATACTCGAGACGTCTACCTGAATAGTGTCTCTTCTGTAATGTTTCTTATGCGATCGTTATGCGTGACTGAGTGCGTTGTTTGTCTTACGTAAAGACCCCCGCATTGCTTTTGGTTGTTTTATTAATGTTTTATTAACGCCTCATTGGAAAATTGCTGCTGGGAAGCCGTGCTTTGCACTCAATATGCGACGCTTTTTCCATCGCTATTGAAAAAGTGTCTTTTCTACAATTTTCGTCGAGTTCTGTTGATTGGATGTACAACAGACGTAGTATGGGGCAACACCGGGGGCTTTTTTTATCAAGGATCAATGGTATAGAAGGTGGGAATGAGCAAGTGATTACAGAGATGAGGCCTAATTTGCGTAGCGATAGGACACGGGGGTTCCTTTACTGTAACGGATAAGCTGGCTGAAACCTAGCTAGCCAACTTGTCTGATGATTGAAGGATCACCTTTGAGATATTCGATCCTGACATGCAGTGGCCCTGTTGCGAGTGCGTGACCTTTGCGAACAGCGCGAGTGAAAATGTCACGAGTAGGCAGCTGTAGGATCTAAAATACTGCTGCTACCCAGACATCATTGTGTTTTACTGTACAGTATGATCGCTTGTTCACGATTATCAGTTCGCTCGTACAACAACGAACTTCTGTCGCGATCAACCGACGACTACTCGACCGTTCCTGGCTCGGATAGATTTTCCCCTTTTGAGGGCCGCTAGCCCCCCCTTTTCTGCTTGGTAAAGTCTTCTTCTTCTTCTACAGTATGCAGGTAAAAGTATGAAGTGTCATATTTGCAAAAAAGTATTCATATGTGCTGCAGCTTTGTAGAGGGTTATAGTAGGAGTGATTCCAGCGCGAAATACGATCAGTTGTCTCTCACTGCACTCCGGGGCACAGGAAGGACGTGCAGCTGAGCCACGGATATGGATAAATTAATTTTTCCTTCGAGGGTATCACGTGTGTACCGTGTTTCACGGTGTGAGGAGCTATGGCATATGTACATACACTCAAAGGCGCCATAACGTGATCAAGAATGATCCGCTGTATTGCATGGTCTTCACAACGGTTTGGGTTGCCTTTGTAGAAATCCGCAGTATTCCACAAATAACATGTATCCAGTTTTAACACCTAACCGAAGCTCCTCTATCTTTATGTGTTGAGACATTGGATCCTAGTTCCTTATCGCGTTTGCATATTTTGTGCATTACGTACAGCCGATGGGGAAGAAGGGTGTGTCTACGGCGACACTCTGTGGGGTACTGCACACAGGGTCCCACAAGAAACACAGCACACCACCTGCCCCGACTGTACTGTAACTCATCGCGTGAGGTAGGGGTAAATAAAATTGAAACAAATTCAGGAGGTACAGTGGTCCTATTGCAACCATTGCTGTAAATGAATGGGTTACCACTTCGTAATTCGTTCAAAGATACAAGAAAGAAAAAGTTTCTTCCATCTAAAGAATGGAAATAAGTAATCAATAGTAATCTACCATAGTAACATAAACTAGGTATGACCTTTGGATAAATCCCTTTTTCATGGCTAAATTAAGATGTCTTCTTGATGCTAAGCAAAAAATGAATAAATGTAACCTTCACGCTTCAGCTGTGAAGTGCAGACACAAAAATTCAAATTCTAAGCCCTTTTTCTCCACTATATGCTGCGTAAAGCAGCTCTAGTGTTCATCAACATCCGTAAATGTGTATAGGAAGAAAACAGATTGGAGTACTTAGTTTTACTCACTACATTGATAGAATAATATAATTTGCACTAAGTGAAATTATTTCCTAATATAATTTGCACTAAGTGGAATTATCTCTTTTATCGCATCTTACGTTTTTATATGCGGTTCTTCAGTCAAAAAAAGTGCGATAGAACGGTTTATGGATAAGCCTAGATGTGAACCAGAAGCTGAAGTCCGTTAACGGCGTACGAAAGAAGATCCAAAGAAGAGATCCAAGGCTGGGTCCATCCTTTGGAAATCGTACATCTCGATGGGTGAACTTAGAATATAAGTCGTATTTTGAATTTCAAAATTGTGTGTGTAATATAATACTAAAATGCGTTCCGCTTTGCATTAGTCTGCGCGCCCTAAGTGTATAATATTGTTTCATGAGTGCAATCAAACCAAAAAGCTTCAAGTATTCAATTTTAAGCTCGTTCTGGAAAGAAGAGTAGAGAACGAATGGTTGATGAGGGTATACCGAGCTATCTTGTATTTACACAAGAGAGCTTTAACTATTGGATCACAAATATAATTAGTTGGTTATTCGATTTTTAGTACTATATGTCGCTTACTTATGTTTTCATTTGGCATCACGAAATAGAAAACTAAAAGGAAAAACTAAATTAATACTCCTCTTTCCTAGCGTGAGGTTAAGCAGTGGACCAAAATATTCCTTTTAAGTTCTAATTTAACCTTTTTGCAATTAATTGAAATTAAATTTTACTTAAGTTGTATAAACCATTTTATAGCCCTTTTTCGTCATTTTCTAACATTTTTTACGGGTTAAGCAGAGCTGCCTAACTTTTTAAATGTAATAAAAAGAGATAGAAGTTCATCCATTGCTGTTGGATCACAAAGATAATTAGTTAGTTATTCGATTTTTAATATGTCGTTTACATATTTTTTTCATTTAGCATCACGAATTACAAATTTTTAAGCGAAGAATTCAACGTGTATTCATATTTTCTAACGTGAAGTTAGGCCGTAGAACGAAATATTTATTTTAGGTTCTATTTTAGCCCTTTGAAATTAAATACAATTAAATTTATTTATGTTGTATTAGCCACATGAATATCCATTTTTCCTTCATCTTCTAAAATGTTTTACGGGTTAGGTAGAACTGCCTAAATTTTTAATCATAATAACAAGAGATATAATTTCATCCATTGTGTACAAAAGAGAAAAATAAGGCCGTCGTATAACTAAGAGAATTAAAGCAAGCCCTACTTTATGCAATGAAAAGCCTTTAAAATACAGTACTGATGGTTTAATTCCTAAAAGTATTTTTTATCAAATCTTGGTTCTCATGAATTATATGTAACAAGCTTCGTATTCACTCCATATGTTTTTATTTATAGATTTTCATTTTTTGTTCTTCAGTGTAAATATTCCTTGTTTGGAATACATTTACACATATTTGGTCCACGGAACGATTCGCATAGGTGTGCTTTCTTTAGAAAATATTTTTTATATTCATGGTTCATATTATGTTGTATCTAGGGAACTTTTTAAGCATTCCTGTCGAAAAACTTTTTTTCGAATCTGTCTGCTAGAATAATCTATCACCAACAGAGTGCCTCGTGTCTATCCGTCTTAGCACTTCCCTCATATGAGGCACACTTTTTCCTGTTATGAGGACAGTCTCCGTTACATTTGTAAAGGTAAATGTTTTGAAAGCCCGAAAATTTTACGTGAAAAAAGGTTTTCTACACTAATGTACAGTACAGTAATTATTACTGTACATGAGCATTCGTTTATGAAACCCCCACGATAATAGGAACTATATTTCCTTCTAAATTGAAGTCGTTTTTACAACTTCTTGCGAAGAGCTGACGTTGGTGATGGAAAATTGCTCTAACCTTAACCAATGTCAGCAATTTTGAAAATTTTATTTTAATCGGCCATCTACATTCATGAACTAATGCGGAGGGACGTGAAATGCGCTGAGGTAAAACTTTGTATTGAAAACGAAGTGCTAAATGTAGTCCTCCTATGAAGACATATGTCCACATATGAGCACAACGGTCCTATAGACACTAGAAGTATATAAAATTTGAAAACCCTGTTTTTTATTATAGTATAACTTGCCTTTTTTGTTTGTTCTTAGTCTAGTATTAGCTTATATACTATTCATAACAACTAATGTTGATGTGATCCAGTTCAGTAGATCACATACAGCTCACACAGTAAATATACAATGATGCATTGCTTGTCCACCTCTAGACTTAATCTGATAATCAAATACACTTGTATGACTCATCTATCATTGTTTCTCAATGTTTTTAAACTTTCTCAATAAGAGATGAGAAAATTTAAATTTGCATCGAACTCCTATTGACGCTAACATTTCAGCTGGGCCCAAGCCAGAATTCTTGGCAGTACTCCAGGCACTTAACGCAGAAATAGTAGGATTTTTTCTGTCATTTGAGGACATTCTAACTATCCTTTGCTCGATAAGTTTGAAGAAAGGCTAGATTAATATATCAAGCACTCAAAAATATTAAATCCATCTTTTGATTCATGAACAATCTCTGATTTTTCTCTGAAACACGATATGTCTCTCAATACCAGGAATGCTCCACTCATCGCTCCTTTTACTGCTCTCACTGTCGGATAAATTGTTATCCTTGTGAATTAAATACTTCTTTGGTTTTCTGCGTCTTTATTGTAGATCTTTTCCTCTTTTTATATCCATTCAAACGTGTCTAAAATGAGCAAATGTAGTCAGTATACTACCAGTTGTGCAAAAATTCGGATTCTAGAAAACTGCATTCAAATCTTTCTGCCGGGTCAAAAGCATAATTTCAAAAGACTCTTAGTGGGTTAGGTTTAATTCAAGTAGTGCAAAGGTTATAAGTCCACTTAATTTCGATTTAAACCATGTGGCATGATTTAAAGTACCAAAAATGAAGCGTTTCCATCACCTAGGTATTAAATGATGAGTAATTCACAAGCAGACTCCGTTGGACACCATCAGCGAGACTCTTAATTGAAAAGAAGTGCCCTTCTCCCTGCATTTTGATCCGGTGCTCGGCTAGCGACCGATAGGGCAATTTCTTAGATGTTAGAGGACCCATCGAGATGCCACCACCAGTTTGTGGGTATATGAATGGTGAGTAACCCGTTACTATCAGGCACCTCATCTGAAAATACTGTTATTATCGTAACTCGTCAGCTTGTACAGCACTAGAGATTTTAAGGGCATTAAAGTTTGTCATTCTGAGATGAGAACGGGCCGGCTGGTCCTCAAAAATGATATTAATTGTTTTGAAAAATAAGGGTGCATTGACTTGACAGAGATCTACTAGAAGGCTGATCGGTACAGTAAGTCTCGAAGTTTGAGCGTCTTTGGATCTGGAGACATCCACTTATTAAATTTTGTCCTCTAATTACCGTTTTATGTGTTTATAACGCGAGTAAGGGACTAATGATTACATCACAATGTATTTTAGGTAAGTAATAATTTTCATGGGTACTTTTAAGCATTGATGGTGCCTTTTGCTTTCACGTACTATTATAAGTTTATTGGAAGTCATGATTGAATATGACAGGGGGGTCTGAACTTGCTGTGTCTGCAACTATAGGAAGTTTTCGCAGTCACAGCTGCATCGGCTGCAAGAACTTTGGGTGAAGATGTTCAAGGTAGCTTACAGACCTACACTCCATTCCTGCAGCCGCGGCAGCATAATATTTTTTTTGAGTAAGTAAGATAGCTTTCATGTAGCCGAACTACCGTTTTCCGCAAGAAAACGTAGTTTACAGTTACAACAGTTCTAGCAAGGCTGTACAGCGCCAAACTTATGAACATCTGCTACACATCATTTATACCTCAACTAGTCTCTTGTTGTCATCCCTCGAATAATTCTCAGAATAATCTGCCTAGTTCGACTATCGCAATTGCAGGTCGACTGTAAACTTCCACTTCGTTCTAATCACATCAATCGAAAGTTTTTTACCTTCAATTCATGGCCAATAGGATCACTGACATCATAGCTGAGGTCTCTTAGATCATCAAAATTTCCACTATACAGTCAAACGCATCTTCACAGGACCCTGCTATCCTCTTTAGTTCAGAATTCACATAGTTTGATCATACCGCTAAGCCATCAGCTGTAATCTATGCTTAAGAGATTAATTTCAAGTATTTTTCTCTACCTGTGCTCTTTGATACAGCTGTAGGCGACATGCTCAATACTTGAAAAAATACGCTGAAGTCGGAACACTTAACCAGCTATCATGTGAACTAAAACTGTTGCAACATTCCTTGCTAAGATATTGACTACGAATCTAGAAGGAATATCTCAAAGCATCAATCCGTAGAAAGTAAGGATAAGAAAAGATAAGAAGGGAGGACTGCAGCTCGAACAAAAGTTCCGAGAGACACAACGGAGCGGAAAGGATGGGTGCAAGGGCTGTAATGAGAAGAATTATATGCATGAAATTTGCGTACGGTAAGAAATCTAGAAGAGGATCTATTTCGGATACAGAATTTTAATTTGGAAGTCATTATTACAGTAGCTGAATTGAAGAGATATTTTAAATTTGGGTAAGCGTGCCAAAATCATGGGCTGATTCCTTTATATTACGCTCGCATGAGTAGATGTCAGTAAAAGCCAAGGTTCTGGGTGATATCAAGAGTGACTTTGAACAATCTATACAATTGACGCGTCAGTTTCCACCCCTGGCCGATGGGTGGCGGGCATGGGTACTGCACTCATATATTTACCTTGAAGAAATATCATCTGTTAGTCTTTCTTGTTGACAAGATTCCGTGTTATGCATTTCATGTACTTAGTATGTATGCTTGAGACTTTATGGTCTACCGAAAATTCTTTATATGCTGAGTAAGCGGCTTCCTCTTGGAGAACTTAAGCAATTTAGCAGACAACCTCAAGTCCAGTTCCAAGTAGCTGGGAAGTTCAGATACAACTGGAGACCCAGGAGACGTTTCTTTTAGGCTGTTCACAGATCATGGATGGTAAAATATGCCATTTCTATACTCACTTATAAACCTTTAGACTTTAGTCATTACTAATATCCTAGTGTTCGCTCAATTACACTACGGTAGCACGTCTGTCGCTTGCAACAACTCCTTGGGGTTATTTGTTCTGAGTACATCTTCTCCTTACGATTTATCCCCATCATTTTGTACTCTTGTTGAGGTGGTTACTCCAGATATATTTGAGTTGAGAAGTATTAGGCAACGCTTGAGTGGGATTTTTTTGTAACCGTGGATCTCAATGATGCCCCTATATAGTTCACAGGGAGCGAGAGTGAGTAGGTTTTTCAGACATATGTTAATATTTTGATGCGTGAGAAGTGGGATAAAGAGAAGGCCGCAAGTATCCTTCTCTGTTTTTATGCTGATGAAAAGCATATATAATAAGCCAAGTGTATCGACAGGTGATCCCTTAATAGAATTGGGCGCAACTTCAATGAAGAATGTGAGAGACCTGTAAAGTAATTTGCTAAGGAGGTATAACCAGATGAGATGTTTTGCACCGCCATAGAAGTCCTATTCAACTTCGACGATTTGCTAAGCTTATTGGTATACTTGTGTTTTACATATAAAAGGGCTAGGTTTAACGCCCAATTGAAGTGTGTATTACTGTACAAGGCGGTTATGAAGGATAAAATGCTCTCCATTTTCCTCCTAATCGGGGATTTTCAGACTTTTAAGGACCTAAAGGGTACCATAGTAGAAATCAACTCAGAGACATTTCGGTCACTGCGTGAGGTACTGAATGGAGATCATACATTGATTTCTGCCTTACACCCTCAAAAGAATTATCAAATGCCGGCTTTTAGAGCAGCAACATTGGAATCTTTCAGAAGCGATGTTAAAAGTTTGCAGAAATAGCTGGAACCTCTCGATTAAATAATAAATTTGACATGATAATCTCGCAGTTAGGGAACCTTCCTCTTACCATCGAAGAGAACCAGTCTGAGATCCCAAAGTCGGCAGAAGTATGCTTTTTCTTCCCCAAATATGCACAATTTGTGAATAGTTGTCCTTTGAATGCATATATAAATACCCTTTATAAAAATGGCTGTTGGGCACCATGAAAGTAACTGCTGATCAACAGACAACAGACGAGCACATTTATCGGAAGCGAGAAATGAATTAGACTAAAGATTACAGGAAGGATAAAGGATTGACCGAAGCCGATAACTTATCCATCGCTGAAGAAATCTGTCAAGTCAATGTGAAAGAAGGGTGGGAGAAGGGAAAATTTTATTGAGAAAACCTAGGTTAGATTATGGAATTATTGAAAATATCGCAGTACCTGTACCTCCTCGTACGAATATGTCTGAATAAGTTGTTCCAGGAGTGGAAATCACTCCGGCAAAGAAAATAAAAAAGAATAAGAAATTCAAGATTATCTCTAAGGATGTACTATACTATGTAAAGAAGTTCAATTTGGTAGCTGAGCTTGCATCGGCCCTGAATGGAATATTTTTTGATCAGCTTTTAAAGGTTGGCGCAAAGGATGCGAGTAAAGAAAAAAAATTATTAGGTCTAATAAGTCCGCTAAAGGTACGAAGTTGTTCTCTAATCAGCCTCGAAAGCACCAAGACGTCTTAAGCTAGTACCAGTCAGAAGTAGGGGGAATGAAAATCCGAGCTCTTCTTTATCCGAGCGCTTTTCCAAATCTCATTTCAGAAAGTTTGTTGGCATATCTTGGTATTCAAACTATTCCAACTCTACGAAGAGTACCTGTTGCGGATAGAACCATATCAAATGTATGGCAATAAACATACAGCTCTGCGGCTATAGCAATTCAAGCGAGTGTAGATAATCTGAGGTAAATCTGATATCCTATTTTTATTCAAAACTAATGGCCGAGGAGAGATAGTATGGACTCTCTTGAGACGCTACGAGGGCTAATAACAGGGCACATAATGACTGAATTTGATGTGAAAACATCAAGGTCATCAGCCCATCCCATTAGTGACTCAAGAAGACATTAAACCAAAAAGAGAAGTACTAGGATCGATAAAAGAAAATCTTTACCAATATGATACATGAGAGCTCAACGGACCAATTTAAGTTAGGGGTATATAATACTTACGGTCAGATAGTCGCGATAAACCTTTACAGTGGCACATGGAATGTAATTAAGAAAACTAAAAACTTCTCGCGTCCTGTATCTTCAATACAAATGAGCAAGTGCCAGCTGTCCTCAATACCATAAAAGGTCTGCATATAGCTACGAGGTACTTTTGGACAGAGCTTGTAATCATGACTAGCGGGCATGCGTCTTAATGCGTAGTTACCTACGCATAAACTGTCAAACGCAGAGTGTAGTGACTGGTTAGACATACTAGTACGTGTACCGCTGAAAAGCTCTATAATGTTACTTGAGATCCTGTATACAAGCCTACATATCTAACAAACAAGGCGAAGTTTCTCAGTACCTGCAGCTACTCTGCGACTGCAGGGAGATCCACCCAGGCACGAGTAGCAAAAACGATTTCCAACTAAATCATTTTTTTTCCACTGGATTTTCCCTGCCTTTCGACACATATCTCTCTGTTGATGGGAGCATAATTCGTAAATCGTATGCGAGAAGAGGAGGAGGGTCGATATTGCTGCCGTCTTACCTTGATTTTACGGCGT
The DNA here is from genome assembly GCA_002205965.3 of Kappaphycus alvarezii. Taxonomy (NCBI): domain Eukaryota; phylum Rhodophyta; class Florideophyceae; order Gigartinales; family Solieriaceae; genus Kappaphycus; species Kappaphycus alvarezii. The sequence goes on from NADL03000858.1 coordinate 57,293, forward strand.
TGTCATCGGGGACCGAATACATTCCGACTGCAAAATTTTAACTACTCTTCGCCCCCGCATTTACTTAGCTCGAGAATAAAAAACACCAACGAAACATTTAACTGTTCAAACCTACCATAAATCATGAATTATACCAGATGAAGGCCAACCTCATACAATGGATACTAAATCTACAACCATTTCTTTATGGCCGAACAACCCACGGCTCGTGGAAGGTTATAGGCCTTCTACATTCCGTGACTACTTCATCTGAACCTTCTTCTCTATGATTTCCTCTATCATTTGTTTTATTATTATTCCATCAGTCTCTAAAAGGTGCTGCGAAGAGGATCCCATATATAGTGGACGGAAAAGTGTGTATTTAAAGTAAGATCTCTTGTTTTGTCATTTATTCTCGACCTGTTGGTCGGGTCAAATAACAAAGAGTGAAATCTAGCCTGTCCGAAGTCAGATTCTCGAGGCAAATTGACTTGGAGCTGTCCAATACTCGCGCAAATTATTGCAAGACAGTTTATACTTGTAATGTGGGACCTATCACTAGTTAATACCTTCGTTATGACGTCTTCTTGGGATCAAATGCTCCTATGTTTTTCGAATTCAGATATGGTACTCAAATAAAAGCATAAGTTAGGCAAAGAGTCGCACTGAAAATGGGCGTCTAAAGCCTGGGTACCTTTACAGTAATGCGGAGAGTATTGCGATATACTAGTTTTCAAGTGAAATGGGGTCAGTAATGAAATCACGACCCAACTACAGGGAATACAGGAACCTGGAGTACGACTCCTCAGCAACTCTGGTTTTTTGCACTGTATAATATCTGGAGAATTTTCTTATTACATTATATACTTCTCCCGATATAATCATGTAGTAATTTCGGATACAATCTTTGAGTGGAACCTTGGAGCGATTAAAAAAGATGCAAACAAAAGTAGGGATTTTCAAACTAATCGAAACAAAACTGAAGTGCTTTTCCAATGGAAAGGCTGATTTTAATCTAATTTTACCGCTGATACCGATTACATAATCCTCGAACGCACTGGTATTCGCCATATTGAAGACTTTGTACTCCAATCAATGGCACAATCTATTTACTGCATCATCGCGGAGAAAAAACAGCCCTCTAATCGAAATTTCTTACCAAAATTCGTTCAAAGATATCAAAAATCATATTCTTGTCTTCTACCTCCAGAATAGGAATAGTCTCACAATGAGAATATCTTTGAGAAGAACATACCAAAAGTTCTCTTCAGAAAATATTTATTTTATTATTGTAGAAGTTGGATCATTTTGTGATGCTAAGTGCACATTTCAAAAATTCTAAGATACAATCTTCAGCTGTGAAATAAATATGCAAATTTTCAATTGCTAAAACGCATTTCCCTATGATTTACAACGCAGCTCTAGTACTTAAAAACATACCAAAATGTGTACATCATGAAACCATCGCGGATAGGTTAAAAATGTCTTCCTAGATTGAAAGAAAAGTTTAATGCCTACAAAATGTTTTTCATACATATTTTTTTATCAGAAATACTTAAGCCTAAGACCATGCTACAGAGAGGTTTAGGGATAAACCAAAGTGTGATTCTGGAGGTAAATTTCGTTAACTGCGTATGGACGAAGCTCGGAAAATGATTTCAGAGACTGGCTACATCCCCTAGAAATAGGAGATTTCTAAGGGTACATATTGCATTTTAATAAGAATTATTAACTTTCAAAATATGTGGATAGTCTTGCTTCATGAATGCAATTGATCCAGGAAAGCTTCAAGTATTCAATTTCATGCTGTATCAGAGGAAAATAGTGAAAAATAACTGTTTGATGTGGTTTTAACTACCATTTCTCAATTAAAGACAAAGCTTTAATTGTTTTATCACAAATAGGACAAATCAACGAGGGCTTATTTTTATGTCTGCACTAAGTTTTTTGGAATCGAGGTCTATTGATATATAAATATGTTGTGGTCCCCTCAGATGCACAAGAAAGCCAGCGCATGTGGCTTAGTGGTTAACGTTTTTAAGCAGTTTCTAATTACAAAATAATATTTCTTTAATCAATGCCATATTTCAATTCAGAGTATCACGACGTTTGGCGAATAAGATAAAACTTTACAATCATCTGTCTCAGAACAATTCTTTGTAAAATCTCTTATAGTAAAGGAATGTATGTACAAATGTTCTGAGGTTCTCATTTTTAAAACTTTGAATATATAAAATAATCAGAAAAACAGAAAGAAGTGCTATGACTGTAAAACAGGTAGTATTTTTATATCACAATGGATAACATCAAACTTACATTGTAATGTATGAATAGCATTTTGCTGTAGCATATGAGTATAAAGGTGACAACTAAACACAGTACGTATATATTTCTCTGACATTATCTGACTCCATTAGTGAGTAAAGTGTCTCAAATATACTAGGCATATTCGGAAAATAGTTTTCTGATAAAATATTCAAATCATTGAAAACATTTTTCTATCACGTACACAATACCTAGAACAAAACCTGAATATTGGTTCATTATTTCTTCTTCTGAACCATCTTGTCAATACTCTGAGTATATTATGTACAAATACAGCAATTGAGGTGAATCATTAATTCAATTAATAAGTATGTATTACGATGACAATTACTCTGATCACCAATATTTGCTATGCTGGTTACCACTTATGAAAACAGCTTACGGGTGAGAATTTTACTATTAAAAGGTGGACAATTTTTACAAAGAGAATGATTATTTTTAAAACGTTTTATTTTTTGCGTTCTAATCACGAATTGAGATATTGTAATTGTTAGTACCAGTTATGGCTATACTTTGACTAATCCATAAGTGGATTATGTCCGATATGTTCATATCTCCCTGAATTAAAGTAAGAGGAACAAAAACATCGCATTAAACAGGATAGCATCACAATCTGATATCCAAGAGACAGCTTTTGAGCTCACTTAATTCAAAATTGCGTTTAATGACCCAAGTGAAGCCTATCTGTAATCACACTCTGACAAACAGTGAGTAAAAGAGTACTGTGATTGAGTAAAATTGATTTTGAACATTATAGTTTCTTTCAATAGGCAACTTGGGGTTTTCTTGTACACATTAGCAGTGTGATCACTCCGATAACCATCAGAGTAGCGATTTTCCATAAGACAGAAAAGTTGATCGCGACACATTGTTTTAATATAATTACTGTAGAAACCCGGAAATATTAGCGATGGAATACTTATCACATGTTACTGATTTTATCAAATAAGAAAAATTAGCGAATTATTTAGTTTCTGTAATCTATAGTGTATCTATAACACAAAAATGTACACTATAGAATAAAAATAGATTTTGTAGGTTTAAACTTCAAAACATAATACTTTTTGAATACAAGGACAATTCTTTATTTATTGCTTCAATAGTTTGGGGTTCAATTATTTTGCAATGGGCATGACGGACTGGATAATTTTAGTGAAAATTTTAATTTCCTTTCCTTTTTCCTAGACTGACCCTAAGCTTTGAAGAAAAATACTTAGTTGAGGGCCAAAAGTTTTTACGTAAAATTGAAATACATTTCTTGATAATTTTCCAACAGCCTTATTTTCTACTGCCATCATCCTCAAACGCTTTTTACTCATTTTGATACAATTTTAAGACTGCAAATTCTATCAATGTTGCAATTTAATTGCATGTCAATTATAATCTTGAAAAATTCATTCCTAAATAGTTGTTCATTAGCTTTCAGTGACTTTGAAATATGAGTATAATACTTTTCAAACACTTTCCTTGTATTTACATTAATATATATTTTCTGATATGCTCTAAAGTGTAATCATTCTTACTTTTGAAACAAATTTACTCTGTTTTGGTCATCAATCGATATTAATAACGATCAGCTATAATTTATGTTTGGTTTCTACTTATTACTCAAATTATGTCCTATTTAGGAAACTTTCAATTTATTTGTGTCGCAGTTATTCTTTTGGATGTTTGTACTCTATTTATCTATCAACTGAAGCTTACCTCAAAGAGAGAGAATTCAGAAACGAAAGTTTTTTTTGTTATTCACAGTTTTGAACATTTATTATTACAATATAAAAGAAAACTTGAGTTTCTCTCATGCCTAATGGCGCTTACATGGTTTTTGTCCTAAAAAAACATATCTAAATCACCCTTCACGCCTCAGGGTGAGCAGCCACCAAATCGATTTATACTTCGCTCTTGTGAACTTTAAGAATAGGAAGAAAATGGTCAATAGGATTTTACGTGTAATTTCGACCATTTGGGATTCATAATCAATCGAGAACGTTCTTAAATTGGAGTGATCGCTCGTAGTATGGAGAATTTGGGAGGAATTTCTCGGAATCTATTACAAATAGCATAGGTAATTTGCAGGTTAGTCGACATTCTGCTCCTATTCCACTTCTTATGAGTTGCTATCCCAAGCACCCTCGCTATACATCTCGCCCAGTTCTACTCTAAATACATCTGCAAATCTCTCAACATTAATTTGAAAAAGCCATTGAAACTCTTGAGTCTTTCACACCCTGCTACTCGGGGTCTGCACTTCTGGAGGGATACCACCACCATAAGCCCAGAAAGACCTACTACTACCCCATGACTAGCAATGACCCTACACTCAGACGAGTCGTCAATAATAGTCCAGTAATGATAAATGCAATAATATCTTAGGCAAGGGATGGAGGATTTTGGGTAATCTCGAAGAATCTCGGACCCCGTCATCCAAGTGGAACCAATACTTTTTTCTGGACTGTGGACGATAACGAAGAATTTTCCCTTGCTCTCTTAGCCATTCAAGAATGGGCCTCACTCCAATATTTGGGAGTGAAATGAGGCATTCGAATCCATACTCAAACCCATGACCACCAAGTGATTCGTTTTGATGCGAGAACCCCGTTCGCTAAACCACTTGCTTCTCGGGTTCAGGATCACTATCGAATCCTACTGTCTGCCCTCTCCATTTAAGCACCTCAAAGACCGCATGTAACGTCTAGAGACAAAATAATATTGGAAAATTCATACCGACAATCTATATTGCCTTCTAGAGTCTTTTCCTCCAACAATCGACATGCCCCCTTGCCGATGACCCGCATTCTAAGTATTAGCGAAAAAATTCAACATTTGTAATAATCTACTGAACCGCACACTGCTATCCGTGGCCAGTATCATCTGGGGCTGAGCTGAAGGAATCCTTGTATTCCCATATCGACTCGCTCAATCATTATTTCTCAGCCGGCGTCAACTGCAACTGCCCAAGTTCTCGAAACTGAAAAACCTTGTCTCCCACGGCTTTGCAATCCGACTACGATGCCCACTCCACCGTATAATATCGCTGTTTGCAAGTTGTCGCAGAAGAACCACGATAAATGCCGCTGGTATTTACATCAAATCAAAAATTGATTAAAGTTGCCAGATTTGGTACCAAGTAAGGGAAAACCACCACAACAATAATCATATCAGTTTACATACCCTTAAAACATGGCGCTTGAACGATATTTAATGAAAATGTGGTTATAATTTGCATAAAGGATAGAATAGAGGCCTCCTGTGCTGGAAAATCTTCGATGAGCTTCGCCTAAGAGATAAATTATTTCTTAACTATTTATCTGCTGCTCAAAATGGCAATACAAGAATAAATTGCCCCCCTAGTCTCACTCCTTTGATAATGCTCGATGTTACTGCAAATCGAAGAGCCAATATGAAACGAAACGTCCTGATAGAATCTAAAGCCTCTAAAGAACGCTGTGATATACCAAGCTCCGTGACCCGTGATATTTTTCAAACTTTTATGTCATCTACGCTCATTGATGGTGAATTTATAGGAAGTAATTGCGCAAAAATGGTAAGCCCAGTATTTGTCAAGCTGAGTGAAGTTAGGGCATAGCAGTATTTGGGGAAATTTACGGTTTATAAACAGTCTAATGATATCATAAGAGTACTCAGCAAGAATCAGCAACTAGTTTCTCACACTCTCCCTTACTGTTGAAATAAAAAAATCGAAACGCTTAGTTATAATTATGATTGTGGCTCTCTATGATGTTATCTAACGTTCGAATTCGTCCGCGTGGCGCTACTGTTAGGCTTTGACCAATATTCCCTTTCACTTTGAGTATCTGGACTACTTAGTCTCCATCTTGCTTAAAACTAACACATCCACCACAGACTGCATTGTCTTTATACTACCTAAACATGAATGGTTCACTCAGACACGCCCCTCTCAAAGTCCAAGAATATATCTTGTGATTTAAGGTCATTGATTCTTCATGCGAATTTCGATCGAAAAATACAACTATTCGATGATTCGCCTTTCTTTACTATTCTTCGGCCATTTATTTTGATCATAATATCGAATAAAGTTCTCTTACTTGGGTTGTTCTCTAGTTTAGACTCTGTATTTTAATTGGAAAATCATGTGTGAATAGAAATGGTGTTTCAACGAGGCTGTGATTTGCACCTCCACGGAAGTAAATCACACAATACTGTACTGGCTGTTTGCAAGAACTTTATATGATGAAAACGAAGGAGGCTTACTGTTTTTCCTTCTATACTTACTGTCGCCGCTGAATCGGATTACTATAAGAATTTGGGATAAGTACCATTTTCGTAACTAGAAGCTTGCACAAGAAGAGTTCATGTGAAGCTCAATGCAGTTTAAATGGCTACATAACGGCAACTAGGGAACCTCTGCTACACCTTTCTGGCCTTTTACGTCTTTCCGTGCTACTTTGAATTCTGCTTTCTATTCATCCTCCATGGTTCACTCACGAGTTGTCTTTGTTTTCATTCTACTTATTTACTCCATTGTGCTGGGTTCAAGTTAATTTACTGACGCGTAAAATATTAAATTGTCGTACTCATCCCTCAAAGGGGTTCGACGAATTGCTTTCACGCGCTTCACATTTTCCGCAATTTGGTACTAATTTGAAAACCCATTGAACAGAAGTTTGGTGTGGACCCGCGAGAAATGTTGACAAGTTGCGTTCCCTAATTTGGCCACTAGCCGACATCTCGATCATCTGAGCAAAAACCACAAAGAAAAGCACAAAATTCATGATACTAAGTCTAACCGAACAAACTGCTACTCTTCGAAAGGGCGGAGTAGCTTTTGAAATGGCCCTCCCAAAGAAGAATGGGCCACAACAAGCTGCCACTGTATACCTTTAGCACAGTTTCATTTGAAATATAATTGCATCTGGAATTGCAGTTTCATGTGAAAATAGCTTCTATTTGCATTATGCATAAAATATTTCAGCACATTCATGTAATAAATTGACGTAGGAGAGGTAGCACTTATGTAATGTTCTTTTGCATGAAATAAATTATCAAGGAGAGGTGGAAGAAGAGCTCAATTCGTATAAAAGCAGCCTGGACTGCAGCACGTCATCAACAAAAAGAAAACTTCAAAACAACTAATCAGAACTTGGACATTCTCAGCAGCCGAAACAGCTCTCCGCAGGCCGTTCTTTGTCACCACAAATCAGTCTGATAGGGGTAAATCGGCGGGGGGAGAGATCCTCAGAACCAATTACCCTGAGAAGGAGGCGTTGCGATCGACAAAAGTACTACCGTGGTATTGTTGAACGAACAAAAGGGAGTGTATATAGAAGAGAGTTGAGGAAGCTACAAGCAATTATAAAAGGGGCAGGGTCTACCACCGACGCTCTGCGACTAGCGTAAGAAAACATTTCTTGGGTCTGAAGTTGACTCTCAACTTCCTACTACTCGGGACTTGGCTTGAAGTTTTCTGCCAACTTGCTTGACCTCTCCATGAGGAAGCAGTTTACTCAGCTTATATAGACTTTTGGCTACCCCTAAAGTCCGAACAAAACTACAGAAGATACCAAGAAATGCATCAAAATACTTTGTGTGGACAACATACTCTAAGCAAAAGATACTTAAGAAACTAACAATTAATTTGGTCCTCTTATTTCACATTCTCTAAATTAGATCCAAACAACTCCTCTACAATATCCATGCTGTCCAAGCAGTCCCCACAAATATCTGCGAATGGCTCACAGCTCTCAATTCCCCCCCTGGGAGATATCTAGATTACTAAAGATATCTCCATCCGATTCCATCGTGGGCACAACTTGGTCCATACTCTCCATTCCAGGCCCCACCAGTCCAACACTCTCCAGGCCCCCTGTTCCCTCATCCTCCTCCTCCTCCTCCTCTTCCTCCTCTTCCTCCTCCTCCTCTTCCTCCTCCTCTTCCTCCTCTTCCTCCTCCTCATCCTCCTCCTTCTCCCGAGCCTCGTGCACTAGCTCAGGGGCTAACCATTCCTCGAAGGACTCCCCGCTCTCCTCCTCGACCTTCTCAGCCTCTCCCTCACTTACCTCCCTCGCTTCTTCTTCTATGAAGAGGCGGCGAACGAACTCGATGATTTGCTTCCTTGTTTGCCGCCGGATGTAGTCGTCGGCATCGGTTGGCCCGTAGGCGGCGAGACGAAGGCCATTGATGGGACGGGAAGGGCGGTTTTTGGAAATAGGGACAGAGGGGCGAAGGTTGTTCATTTTGATAGACGTTGGGGAACGGGAGGAAATGTAGGGTGTTTTGGGTGTGTGGGGGGGAGAGGGGTGATGAGTAAAATGATCGCGGGCATTTGGAACTTAGAATAAACGGGTTTAAATAGGCTCCCGAGGCAGGTTCTATAGATTAGGAATAGGTAAAATAAATCTGCAAGGGATTTTGCAGTAGTGCATTTGCGCCCTTCTTCTCAAAAAAAGCGAATTCGGAGGAGGAGGTATGCTAAAAGGGAAAAGGGACTTGATTCAGGGTCGATTCAGAGGGTTAAATACAGTATAAAAATATTTAGATAAAGTGGAAGTAAATTTGGAAATGACGGTGGGAGAAGATGGGGGCGGGATCGTTGTAGGTTGCTGGATTACACGAAGGGAGGACCATTTCCTGTATTACATGAAGGGAGGGCCATTTCCTGTATTACATGAAGGGAGGACCATTTTTTGTATTACACAGTCTTTCGCAAACTGACTTTTGTTTGAACAAGTGGATTATTTATGGGCAAAACTTCTTCAATCATTCACTGTGTCTGTTGTTGACAGGTTTCGTCTGCCACAACTCATCACAAGTGACAATAGCTCAATTTTTTAGCATGATCTGGGCTGGGACTCTAACAACCTAACCATCTCATGAACTCGTCTGTTCCAAAATTTGACCTGTTTAACGCCATGCTGTAGTAGTATTTTCTGAAGTATTTATTAAATGTTTTTACGGTTCTCTATGCTTGATTCGCAGTGAATATGTTGAAGTGGGGGCAACAAATTGAGGCAACTGCACTACTCGACTTTGAGCAGTCATGTAGTAAAACAAGAGCATGTTTTTCTACGCATAAGGGGCTAAATGGGGGATTTTGGGTTATTTTAATGCATGGAAGATGCGGTCGGTTATATCCACGCGGCTAATCCGTTATACGGGATAAGTCGTCGCGGGGATCAAAATGATTTGTGGTCGAACTAAAAAGTTTATGCATCGTAGACGGCAATTGAATTCAGTGAGCAAAGCACGACGTGTACTCTGTGACAGCTTATTTGAAAATTTACTGTGATGCGTGCAGGAGAAGTAAAGGTCACTGGAAGAGCCGTTCGATCTAGTTGGCGTGACATAACGTAATATTATGCTGCGCCGAGACCAACTACATGAGATACTGTACTATTCAACATGTTAGGATGGTCTTTGCAAAAACGATTTGCGGACACTAATTCCTTGATATTTAAAGACAACTGACATCGAGGGGTTATATGGGAATAAATAAGGAGGCCTACCTAAGTTTCTAATGAAAGCAACGGTGCAGACGAGGCCTAATTTGGGTTAATATAGTTAAATGCGGAAAGTATTGAGTGTCTTTACTGTTGGAAAATATGCTAAATCGGATGGCTTACTTCTTTTCCATAATAGAAGCAATCTTGGGTAAATTGGGTGGTTTACTTCATTTTCCCAAGGGAAGCAATCCCAGACGAGGCCTAATTTGGGCAGCTAAATGCATACCCTGAGAACGGAGGTTCTCTAGAATATTTACACTTTCAAGTGAAGGCTTCACACTACCGACTCTCCCGACCAGGAATATCTGGTCTGAAGTAGCGGAGAGCTCAAACACGTCCAAACTCCAAGTGCCGTAGAGCTAGCTACAGTCTGTCCCAATTTTTTTTGTCTGGAAAACCATGCGATGGATCGGATACATCCTCCAAGAGTAAAACACCCAACCCTTCCCCCCGTCTGTCGTAAAGCACCAGCCTCTTGATCACGAATCAACCAGTACACATCTTTTTACGGTGCCGCGACACTATTTTCTCTCTCACAAAAATAACAGTGGGGAACGGGAAACGGTGCATGCGTATCTAAGAGAAAACGACCGCTGTGTATCGGAGCAAGGAGATAAGGGTGATAAGAAGTGGAGTGCGTTCTATTGTATCAACATGCTACTGCCACCAAGTGATGATTTGAAGTACAGAAAATTGTTCCTATCCGCAGGTTCGACAGAGCCATCTATGTCGATAGGAATACGGCAAACATCAATATAGAGTCCATTATCCAGATGACTCTTCTCATTGCCCATGATGGCCGCAGAGGTGCAGGTTGTTGTTATGCGAGTTAAGAGCGGAAATTTTTTTGGTGGAATCCTCTTTAAGGTGGCAGTGGGATTGGTTTACTGCAAGTGGTGGGCAAGGTTTGATGTCCAATGAATTTGCATTCAAACTAGTATATAGGACGATTTCTGTGAATCTGCTATTCTTAATCCTGATGTTGTATACTGTACACGTTATACTGATGCCATAAAGTTTCTCTCAATAGAGCAGTACAGTATACTGTACAGTACAATAGTTCAAGAGAACAACGCAGCACTCTCCATTACGCAGACCTGTCCCCCCTAGTCTTCGGAAAATAGCCGTCCTGAGTAACTAATCCCTTCTTCCAAGAGTAAAGAACTTGGCATCAAAGCGCCCGTTGAACACCCACTCCCGTCTACCCCCTCACACTCCTCGACTTCTTTGCGCACAGACCTGTACACACCTGCTGCAAACGGCCTGGGTGCCAACGACATTGCATTGGATGTTACTGTGGCCCACCCTGATGTCCACCAGCGCCTTTTGCATAGCACCTCGTGTCTTGGGGCCGCTGCTCCTCTCGCTGAGCACTCCAAGGTCTCGCCTGACGGCGACTACTGTGACGCCAATGATATCTTACTGATGCCCGTTAGAATCGATTTCCATGGTGCGTAAGGGGAGGGTGGTTCTAAATTTTCCCGCCTCCTTGCTTGTTTCGCTGCTAGCCGCCGAAATTTTCTGCTAGGCTTGAGTTGCGGCATTTCGTTACTCGTTTTTTATTCTGCCTTCAAAGGACGCAAGCCGGCCAGGTGAGCACCCCTCGCCTGCTTTGATAGTATTTCTTCAATGATACGTCTGCACGTTTGAGTGCTTTGTTTCATATTTGTAGAGATTTCCGCATACTCTATTCGTACGAAAGCATCACCTTTATTGAGCAATATTGATGAGACCGCTAGCGCCATAGAGTGCAGGGCTTGGGAGTACTGTACACAGTAGGGGTCAAACCGCAGTTTCGGTCGGGATTTTATTAGTACCAATTATTTGATGTACACCTGTAAAGTACAGTACTTTGGAACACAGGCTAACTTAATTTTCAATCATTAAAACACCCAATTTCGGCTTTACTGGTTTAAAAGCGTACATTAATTAACACTTAATTTTTATTTTTAACATTCTGCTTCTGTAGACTGCCTTGCACAATACAGAGGGGTATTTGTACAATCACCCCCCAATGCTATGGCCCACGCCAGTACCTTGTTGGTGGTGGTAATTCTTTATGGGTTGTACAATGTCGCACAGAGGCGTGCGGAGGGTATTCATGAATTTTGTTGGGGGTACCTTCTTCAATAAACGTTCAACCCATTTTTCAATCATTAAAACACCCCAAATTCCGTCCTGTACTACAGTAGACTATATCATGCGAGGAATCACGGATGACTAGTTGGGAGAGGGTTGAAACTATATATTTTCCAGTTCCAAAATAGGACCTGATAAGGTGTAAATTTTAATTTGGCTCGCTAATTTTGTAGTTGCTGGGTATCAGCAAGCTTATCTGTTACAGTAACAAGGGTACGGTTTCGGAATTTTATTCATAGAAGAAATATTTGATCGATATTACAATAAATGAACCCCCCGTGTTCCCCACATTTCCTGGGCAATATGCATTAGCAATAAGATGCACGGTAATCCATTTGCTGCATGAGTCACAGCGAAGCAGTGAAAGGCAAGCAGTATGTTGTCTTTCCTACACAGGGTATGTGCTCCCTCTATCTCAGCAGGAGTATTTTATCGCGACGCATTTTAGCAGCGACGACTTATCCCGCGTAACGTATTAGCCTCGTGGATATAACCGACCACATCTTCCATGCACATCTTCCATGCATTAAAATAACCCAAATATTCCCCATTTTATCGCCAATTCTCACATTTTCAGAGACAACATGAGTTGAGAGGTTACATATCTCCGTGATCTAGTTTACTCGTATCGCAGTTCATAACGAACACTACACTTTTCTACATTTGATTTTTCCACTCCAGATGCCTTTCCGTAGTTTCTTAGAATCTCAGCGTAAACCCTGACCAGTTTCTTTTTGTATGCTCTGTGAGCAGCTCATCCCGTGGATTTATAAGTTGCGAAAAGTATGAATGTCGTAAATCTTAATAGAATCATTGTTGCCTAAAACAAGAACTTTACAAGAACCCTTTACAAACTGTGAAGTAAAGATGATTACACTTATCAAGACAAAAAAGCGAACAATGCCGAAAAGGAGTTTGGGGGTTATTTTAATATATGAAGGATGTGGTCGATTGTAGCCACGCCACTGGAAGCGTGTCACACGGGAGAGGTCGACACCTAGAAAATGTCTTGTGGTAAGAACTTTTGGGCTTCAAGACAAGGAAAAGTGCTGACGTTGTATGGATGACAGGAACCCGCTCAGCGCTCTCTCGTTTGAGCCGCACTCTGCTGCAGTACTATTTTCCGACATATTCTGCATATTACACTGACAGCTCCTTCCTGGGGCATCGGAAAATTGCAGCAAAGAGATATATTAACATAATATGAAGAAAAAGGATGATATTTACTCCTTTAAAATATAAAATCGCGCTTATTGCGCAAAGTACTAGTTTCTCTAAGGTTTAGGGAAGAGGGGTAGAAAAATCTTTGAGGAAATGATACGTGAATGAACATTTAATCGGAGAATTTGATTAAATGTTCATTATAAAACTAAGCATTTCCCAGGTTCTATTAAAGCTTATAGGTGAACCTCAGATCACAACCTTGACTTACCGACGTTGTGTTACAGCCCGCAATTTAGACGCCATCAACGTGCTCCTTTGTTTTGCTTGTACTTTTTCCAGACGCCGTAGGCAGAGTTGCCAGAATTCACTACACGGCGTTCTTCTGCTGACTTTCATCGAAACCTAAGACATGACGATCCGACGTCGGGCCAATGCCTGCCCCCCGTTTTCGGCAGGAATTTCATGGTTATGGAGGTTTTTTCCGGTGGTCGTACTTCTTTTCACAGCAGAAGGAATCGAGATGTCGAATCGTGCCAATATGCCTAATCGTCAGTGCAACTTAAACGTTTGCTTTGCGTTTGAAGGAAGTTCCGGGATCTCCCGCATGTCTTTCAGGGCCCAATTATTCATCATTCGAAGAACTGTTAACATTATAGATCGTCAATGCCAAGAATCTAGTTACGCAGCCGTGCAATACGCGGCCTTCAATAGAGTGGTTAGCGAATGTAGCTCTAACCGGGGAGCCTTCGTTTCAGCATTAAGATCTTCGATGCAGTTGGGCGGCAGAGAAGTATTCCTTACCGGCGGGCTGAACTTCTGCATTAGTGAGCTTATGAGGAAACCGGAAGGGAGTAATAGAATTGTGGTCTTGGGCACTGGGGCCAATACTATAGGGTCTGATCCTGTCGATAGGGCCGAGCTGTTCAGATCGACTGGAGGTGAAGTGTTTACAGTTGGGGTGGGATTCCGCCAGAAAGCTGCAGCACTGAGGAGGATTGCAACGCGGGGTGGGGGAAGGGCGCTCTCGCTTAGACGCATCTCATCATCTTCCGTTCGCAGTACCTCACAAGCGCTTGCGACGGCACTCTGCAGCTAATATGGATATTTTGGCAGATACCCTCAGTTTTGAAACTGTATCCAGCTCAATATCTTCCAAGAAGTCTGATATCAAATCGCAGTGTTGTAGAGACCACCGCCGTGAAGGACTGCGCGTCTAAGGCCATTTTTGCGTTGTAGAACTGACAGTAATCACATCTCCTTCTGCTTATTGTAGGTGCTCTTTGATGATGGATCTATGTAATGCCGAGAAGCATCAATAAAGTATTGCCTCCATGCTTCAGTTACAATATTCGGTGTCGATCATGCCGTCAGCGTGTTCCGTGTGCGCCGGTTATTCGAATAGTCCTATAAAGGGTAAAGGGGGAAAGGTTCGGGTGTTTTACTCTTGGAAGATATATCCGATCTATCCCATGGTTTTCCAGACAACCACAATCGACTCAAAAAGGGTATACCAGCACAGTAAAAAAGGGTAAAGTGTGATCGACTTGGTTCTTTACTATGTGAAAGGTGCGATTCGGCTATCCCCCGGTGTATGCTAAACGTCTTCAGGATGATGGATAGTAAGGCTGCCTATAGATGCCTTCGAGGTTAAATACAATAGGGTGGCTTCCGTAGAAGATGCAGAACGGAAATCTTTTACGAGTTTTAAGATAGGGGCTGTCTATCACCGATTTGTACCGTAGGAAAGGATTTCGGTAGACACGGAGGGCTCACCGCAGGATTGGTTGTCTTGACATTGGAAGGAGTGGGGGAAACAAGTTTAACAAAAGAGAGAGGAGTCAGAAAGTTTCCATTGAAAATACTCTGCAGAACAGGGTTCCCAGGGTTGGAAAAACAGGCTCGGCCTGTCATAAGAACATTGCAGAAGGACGCGACGGGGACAAGCCACACCCCAGACATGCGAATTTAACGAGAACAATGCTGCGCCAATTTAAAGCGCCGTCCGAAAAGCGCGGCTATCTTTACGCGCCATTCCCCGTTCGTAACTGTGCTCCGGGAGCGAGAGGTGGCGGCTGTGTCGACAGGAATATCGACGAAATGGATGCAGCGAAAGAGCAGTGGTCGCGGCAGTTCAATCTGCAGTGGAAACGGGCTCGAATGAAGGAACGGAGGAAAGGTTTCGGCGTTTTACTCTTGGAAGATATACTCCATGGAATTGGCCGCGCCCACACCCGACGACATGTCTCTAGGGGCGGGCACCGAGAGCTGCAAAATGTTGATGAAGCGTCGCAATGGTTAGGACGAGTTTGGAGGTCGGAACATAGCGGTTCATTATATGCAACGTGATATAATGAAAATTGTAGATATTCCTTGGCATGCTGCGCTGGCTGAGCTGTCACTGTACTTACAATTATATTTTTAATTATTTTTAGAGGGATTCTTTGCACTGTACTGTGGCGGTGCAGATTTGGCACATAGGTACTGTATAGGTGCTACAGAATGTGAGGGTTGAAAACTCTATATAAGGGGCTGTTTGCATGAAATGGTAGGACTACTTAGGAGCCAGCATACCCGAGCGGGGCGCTCAACAAGTTAAGTCAAACACAAAGCATAAAGGAAGTTGGCAGACAACTTCGAGTCAAGTCCCGAGTAGTAGGAAGTTGAGAGTCAACTTCAGACCCGGGGAACATTTTTCCTACGCTGGTCGCAGACCATCAGTGGTAGACCCTGCCCCTTTTATACTTGCTTGTAGCTTCCTCAACTCTCTTCTATATACACTCCCTTTTGTTCGTTCAACAATACCACGGTAGTACTTTTGTCGATCGCAACGCCTCCTTCTCAGGGTAATTGGTTCTGAGGATCTCTTCCCCCTCTGATTTATCCCTATCATTTGGTACTCTTGTGGAGGGGGTTGCACCCGAGGTATTCGAGTTGAGCAGTAGTAAGGAACACTTCGGGGGGATTTCTTTTCTGTAATCATGGATCTCAACGCTGCTCGTATAACGTTCACAGGGGGCAAGACTGAAGACGTTGAGGAGTTTCTTTACACATATGTCAACGTTTTGATGCGTGAGAAGGGCGATGAAGAGAAGGCCGCAAGTATCTTCGCCTATCTTCATGGTGACGCAAAGCACAAATATAAGTCCAAGTTTATCGACGGGTGGTCTCTTAACGGGAATGGGCGTAACTTCGGTGAGGTATGTGAGTGGCTTGTGAAAGAGTATGCTAAGGAGTTAGAACCAGATGAGATGATTCGCACCGCCATAGAGGCCCGGCTCAACTTCGACGATTTGTTAAGCTCATTGGTGTACTTGTGTGATCTTTATGAAAAGGCTGGGTTCAACGCCCAAGCCAAGTACGGAATTCTGCGGAAGGCGGCTATGGGGGATAAGCGGCTCCTGATTTCCTCCTCATCAAGGGCCCTCACACTTTTGATGAACTGAAGGGTACCATAGTAGAATTTGTCAAAAATTCGGAGACGTTTCAGTCACTGAGAGAGGTACCGAGGGAAAACCGTACATCGATGTCTATTGTACATCCTGAAAAGAATTATCAAAGGCCGGCTACTAGTGCAGCGGCATTAGAATCTGTCAGGAGCGATGTCAAAAACTTGGAAGAAAGGTTGGAAACCCGATTCGATAATCGACTTGACATGATAACCTCGCAGTTGGAAAGCCTTACTCTTACCATTAAGAAGAACCAGTCTGGGGGCCCTAAGGCCGCAGAAGTCTGTTCTTTCTGTCACAAGCCTGGACACTTTGCAAACAGGTGTCCTGATAATCCACATAGAAACACTCGTTGTGGAAAGTGCGGTCGATATGGGCATCATGAAAGTAACTGCTGGTCTAAAGACAACAGAAGAGCAAATTTATCGGAAGCAAGGAGTGAGTCAGGACCAGAGGTGAAAATCTTACAAAATGGAAGGGATGAAAGGTTGACGGATGCCGGTAACGTATCCATCGCTGAAGAAATTAGTCAAGTCAATGTGACAAAAAGGGATGGGGAAGGGAACATTTTATCGAAGAAACCTAGGCTAGAGTATGGAATGCTGGAGCATATCCCAGCACCTGTACCTCCTGAACCAAGAGGTCTGATCAAGTTGTTCCAGGAGTGGGAGTCACTCCGGCCAAGAAGACGAAAAAGAGTAAGAAAGTTAAGAGTATCTCTAAGGACGTACTAGAGTATGTGAAGAGGTACAATTTGGTGGCTGAGCTTGCATCGGCCCCAACTTGGATAAAGTTTGGTCAACTTTTGAGGGGCGACGCAGAGGATGCGAGAAAAGAACTCAAAAAAATTATCAGGTCTAATAAGTCCGCTAAGGGTAAGAAACTGTTTCTTCAATCGGCCTCGACAGCACCAAGACGTCTTAAGCTGGTACCAGTCAAAGTATTGGGTATGAAAACCCAAGCTCTCTTCGATTCGGGTGCTGTTCCAAACCTCATTTCAGAAACTTGGTGACAGATCTAGGTCTCGAAATTACTCCAACGACTCGAAAAATAACTGTAGCGGATGGAACCGTCTCAAAATGCATGGGCACTGTTGACAAGGTTTCCGTGTTCTTTGGGACTCTAAAGTTGATGTAGACTTTCTTGTCATGCCGGATCTCCCTTTCGATGCAATCATTGGCTGCCCTACCATGGAAAGACTAGGAGACATGCATTGACTTGGGCAATCAAATGGTTTCAGTTAATATTGACAGTAGAACCGTGAAGATGCCCCTGGATTTCGACAAAAGCACGCATCCTGAAGATTTAAAAGAAACGACAGTGAAGATTCACTTCTAGCTATGACAGCGAAGATTCGGAACCAACTAACACTTTCGGAAGTGGAAAAGGGTACCCTCGGGGGTAATAAACATGGCATGGGACGATTATGATTCTGGGTTTGAAACAGATGACGACTGGAATTCTAGGATAAGTTTGAATCCCGAATGTGTTTCTTTTTGCGATGATATCGAATCAAAGGACAGAATTCAGAGCATGAAAGAAGATTACCTTTGCAAAGAAAATAAGAATATGTCGAATTCCATGTATGAAGATGTGAGCACGACGGAAGAGGTCCTTCAAAATATTGAGGTTGGGATCAAGAAGAAAAAGGCGCCAAATGGCAGAAATCCAAGGAAAAGTGCAGCACCTTCCCCCCCCGCCTCACTGAAAATATCCGACATGTTAACATCTTCCGAAGTAATTGCATGGAGCGTTTCAGATTTAAGACAAGCAAGTGTACCGGTTACTCACTCGTTCGAACTTACCGACACTCAACCGATTTACCACAAGCCTAGACGTCAACCGCCAAAATATGACCAATTTATCTCAGAAAATGTTACAAGTATGCTGAAAAATGATATTATTCGACCAGTTTCATCCCCATGGTCGTTTCCAGTTGTGGTCGCACCAAAGAAGGATGGAAAGCTGCGTTTTTGCGTCGATTACCGACAACTGAACCAGAGAATGATACCCGATCGATTTCCGATTCCGAACATGGAGGAGATCCTCGAGGACCTGAAGGATGGGAGATATTTCACCTCAATTGACCTTTACACTGGCTATTGGCAGATTCCATTGGATGAAAAATGTAAGGAAAAACAACCTTTACCAGCAAAGCCGGTACGTTCAGGTTCGAAGTGATGCCTTTTGGTCTCATGAATGCACCAGCTACATTCCAAAGAATGATGAACGAGGTTTTGAAAGGACTTCCATTCGCAAGAGTCTATATCGATGATGTCGTCATATTCTCAGAAACATTGGATCAGCACATCTCGCACGTCAAGACAGTTGTGGAGAAGATATCGGAGTATAGCTTGAAAATTAAGTTGAGCAAATGCTTCTTTGCGAAAACTTCTATCCAATTACTCGGTCATATCGTCGACCAAGAGGGAATTAGAGTGGATCCAGAGAAAACGAAAAAAATAAAGTTGGCACCAAGGCCCGCTTCAAAGACGGAGGTCCGAAGCTTCTTAGGACTGGCCTCATATTACAGAAGATTTATCAAATATTTCGCCAAGACTGCAGCACCGTTACATGCCAGCACTACGAAGAACGGAAAATTTAACTGGAACAAGGAAATGGAAACTGCATTTCAGGAGCTTAAAGATAAGCTATGTGTCCCCTCAGTACTCATGTATCCGAATTTCAAGAGACCATTTGTTGTGGAAAGAGATGCCTCAGAACGGTCTTTTGGTGCCGTTTTGTCCCAAAAAGATGAGAACGGAAGACTACCAATTCGCAAGTAGAACTCTGAATGATGCGGAAAAGAGATACTCAGCCTGCGAGAAAGAAGCGCTAGCTGTCGTCTTCGCGCTGAAAAAGTTTCGCGTATACCTTTTATCACTCGAGAAATTTGTCTTGATAACTGATCACCAGGCACTTAAGACAGCATTCCAAAAGAAAGATGTACATCACCGCTTGACCCGATGGCTCGACATTTTCGCAGAATATCGGTTTGAAATTGTGTATAAACCCGGACGCAGTAATCAGCCTTCCGATTACCTATCCCCCTTGAATGATCCACTGAGTCCAAATGAAAAAGCTTCCGAGGACATCGTCGGAGTTGCCGAGGTGCAAGCGCCGAACGAAACAGAGTACGAAGCTAATATTTACGTACTTATTAAGTTCTTGGATGGATTAGAAATGAGAAAGGTTAATCTGTAACATAGAAATTGGGTAGGAAGGAATCAAAAGACTTTTACATTGTGTAATGGGAAACTCTTCCGACACACAAAAGCCGGTCCCCGACTAGTGGCCCCTTTGAAAGAAAGAATGAAGATCTTGAGGACTTTCTATTATGAGTTAGGGCATTGGGATCTCGAAACAAGCAGAAAGTTCGTTACGGAGAGATGCTGGTGTCCCGGTATCCATAAGGACGTCTATAATTTCGTGAAAAGCTGCGATAACTATCAAAACTTCACTCCGATACGAAATTATAAGACAAATCTAAGTCTTCCAGTTTCTTGTCTCTTTGAAACCTTCTCAATTTACTTTGCGGGCCCATTCAAGGAAACCTCTTCCGGAAACAAATTTCTCCCTATAGGGGTGGAACATCTTACTGGATGACCAATAGCTGTGTCAGTTGAGGAGACCAATGCTGAAGTGGTCCTGAGATTCATCGAAAAAGAAAAAATTGAACCGTTTGGTCTTCCAAAAAGGATAATTTCGGATAACGCCCTTTGTTTTACTGCAACTTCACTGCTTCGAGTTTTGAAGGAGAAAGGGATTCAGCTGAAGACAGTTCTCGACTACGCTCTTATGTCAAACGGGAAAGCCAAAAAGATGATTGGAACTATCAAACGCGAACCTACTTTTTGGAATATTTTATAAGTAATCAACTGCATCCCTATTCGTTTGAATGGACTCATGTTTTAACAAAAAGGCAACTTACATTAATAGAAACAGAAGAAGAATGATGACGAGTCGGGACGTTCGTCTTGAGCGAGGGGGCGTGATATAATGAAAATTGTAGATATTTCTTGGCATGCTGCGCTGGCTGAGCTGTCACTGTACTTACAATTATATTTTTAATTATTTTTAGAGGGATTCTTTGCACTGTACTGTGGCGGTGCAGATTTGGCACATAGGTACTGTATAGGTGCTACAGAATGTTAGGGTTGAAAACTCTATATGAGGGGCTGTTTGCATGAAATGGTAGGATTACTTGGGAGCCAGCATACCCGAGCGGGGCGCTCAACAAGTTAAGTCAAACACAAAGCATAAAGGAAGTTGGCAGACAACTTCGAGTCAAGTCCCGAGTAGTAGGAAGTTGAGAGTCAACTTCAGACCCGGGGAACATTTTTCCTACGCTGGTCGCAGACCATCAGTGGTAGACCCTTCCCCTTTTATACTTGCTTGTAGCTTCCTCAACTCTCTTCTATATACACTCCCTTTTGTTCGTTCAACAATACCACGGTAGCACTTTTGTCGCTCGCAACGCCTCCTTCTCAGGGTAATTGGTTCTGAGGATCTCTTCCCGCGCCGATTTCCCCCTATCACAACATTTTGATTATCTGGAAAAATATACGATGAATCGTGTATCTTCGATGCGTTAGATACCGAAACCTTTCTACGTGTAACATGTACCGCTACACTCTCGCTGCACTGATCTCACCAATACCATTGTCGACAGTAATGTCCCTCACTACCCCAAATGGATTGCAGGGGTGGATCTGCTTTCCAACGGCGTTGTAAAGCGGCGCTGAATGGTTTTCGCGAAGGTTGTTTGTCCGTTGTACAGCAGATCGTCGCAGTCGCATTTGGCTGTGTATTTCGTGCTTGCCTAAGAAGGGCCCTGTTCTATTCAAGCAGTGGATACCTCGCTCTGCAAGGTATTTTCGTTGAATTTTTCTAGCTCTCCTCACCTATATGCCACTCGTCCCTCATTCAAGCACCAAGCATTCCGTCTACCTCCTTGTGGTGGCAAAACCGCGCGCCTGTAGATGCCGCAACTTGACCGGCAAATCCAATCTTCCGACTTAGAGTTGTAAGTCGCCGATATTTACAAAAAAACCAGAGAACGTCTATGGTAGATATCGCGGCGCGAGAGTGGTGCTACTACGTCCAAAGAGAAGAACATTGGTTTTTCTATGCTTTTAAATGACGTTACTGGGCTGTGGTGGGTGCCTGCTTGCTGGATGGCTGCTACAGTTTCCGTACTGTTTAAAGCTATGACGTTTGAGATGTCACAGGACTACTGGAGCTGTTCATGGGTGAGTAAGAATCGTAGCTGGTGCTTTTACAAAGCAATTATGAGTGACATCTACAGTTTTCGACGCATTGTACGGCTTCACAATTGGCTTGACCATGATACAATTTCTACGCTCCGGTACAAATTTACTGGGTACCAACCCACATATCTACCACAGCAAATTAACCCACCATTTACACAAATTATTAAACGTATTATTATCTCGCACTTCCATCGGATCGCAGGTTCATTACACCCTTCAAGATTGCAAAACCAAACTTTATCCCTGAAACAGATATGCTCGCTAACACTCAGTTAACTTGTTTGATGGGGGGATCCTTACGGTGGTAGGAACAAGCACTCCGAGGCACCGAGGAGGAGGAGGATATAAAATAATCAGAATGAAGCCGGGAAAGAACCTAAAAGGCTTGCATGCCGTGCAGGCAAAAGTTTAAGTGGGTAATGAAATCGTGAAATTCTTGATTGATAGGTGTATTGTATTAAGGTGCCTAGAGGCGTGAGCAACAAGACAGTAGAAGAGCTGAAAGCCTTTTGGCCAGGAGAAAATGTGGATGTACATGCTGATAGGGATCAATCGTCGGGAGATTAGATACTCGAAACCAATTACCCCGAGAACGAGGTGTTGCGAGTGGCAAAAGTGCTACCGTGGTATAGTTGTGCGAACAAAAAGAGGTGCGTGAGGATAGCAATTTAGAGCGCTAAAAGTGAGTATCGGAGGTGCAGCTTGTACCACTTATGCTCTGAGATCTGCATAAGAGAAAACGTTGTTAGGCCAGAAGCTGACTATCAACTTCCTAACTACTTGGAATTCGACTCGAAGTTGTCTGCCAACTTGCTTCCCTCAGCTTATATAGATTTTTTTGGGTAAACCTAAAGTCTCAAAGAAACATACTAACTATCACAAAATTCATCAAATGGAATCGTGCGGAAGAGAAAGATTAACACCATATACTATCAGGAAAATATCTAGATTTCCTCGAAATCTTAGTCCTCGAGATCAGAGCGGGACAATTCCTCCAAAATATCCATACTCCAACGTAGTCCCTACAAATTCTATTGAATGGGCCAGAATGATAAATATTAACCTCAAACATATCAAGATTCTGCTATCCCTTCTCGCAGCCTTCAACGTCCTCTTCATCCCCATCAAAGGAGTCAGAAATATCGATTACTCCCTCACTGTCTCCTCCGTCTTTTACAGATGCCCCCCCCCCACTGTTGTACAATAGTGGCTCCCACGGGTCCACCCAGTCCGCCTCACCATCAGATCCTTCCACATCAGCTTTAAACCCCTTCTCTTCTACTTTATCTTCTGTTTTATCTTCCTCTACCTCCTCCTCTTCCTCTTCTGGTTCCTTGAAACAGTGCCAACGGACCCACTCTCTAATTTATTTCCATTCTGTTGTACTAAAATAATAATCGTAGTCATTGGTCTATTTCCATCCAGGCCGGGGCGTTGAAACGTCTGTGGCCTCCGAATTTCTTGGAGATGGTGAGGGAGGCGCAGCGGTGGGTCATGTTTACAGAAAAAGGGTGGTGAACCGATGGGCTGGTTGATGGCGGGTGGTTTGTTTCAACGACTTTGATGAAGGACTTTGAATATGTCGATGTCTTCGAAACGTTTCTCTTGCTCGGATGAAATAAATATGCGAGACAATGCCGCAGCTGTGCATTTACACACGATCAGCGAGATTATATAATAAAAAAACTCTTGATAACATATCGGCACTGAATTTGGAGGACGAAGCATTTCACGAGTCGAAAAATTTCTTTCTTGAAATAGGAGGACCTAAATCCAAAGAGTTAAAAGTGGAAAATGGAGCAGTACAGTGAATTTAGGTTTAATGTACTAGAAAATTGATTTTAGGATTTATTTCTCAAAAGAAAGTAGGTAGGAAGAGTTGTTTTGGAAATTCAGAGGTCAGGGACTAAGAACACAGAAATTTGATAAAAGGACCACTTGCTTACCCAAAAGACCGTTTTACATCAACAGATATCTACTGATATAAACAGTATATCTTAAGAAAAGCAAACTTCACCGTCCTGTGAATGATTGGAGCGTTCAGCGAGAGCGTCTGCGGCGGCTCGGCAGAGCGCCCTGGTGAGCTCGGGACTGGAAGAGGGTATGGGAGACAGCACCATCCAAAGCTAGATTGCGGTAATTGAGTCCGTAGCCGCCTGGAATGTAAAGGCTAGCATGTGGCGAAGAAGGCGAAAAAGCGGAGGTGGAACTACACTAGGTGGGATATGGTGTTCTATTAGAGCGGTAATGCCAACTTCCTCGCAGAAGCGGAGCAAAGCGTTGCGAAGAACATTTTGACTGCGGTTCAGATCGTCTTCTTACTTTCAAGTAATATCATTATTATTATCGGAATTTAGAATCAAGGCGACCCAATCAAAGGGGAAAGTTTTGGGTGTTTTTACTGTTAGAAGATATATCCGACCTGTCCTCATTAAAGAGCTTCGAACAGACAGGACGGTGTATATTTCCACAAAAGAGAGGCATAAAGAGACGAAGGGATACATAAACAATCCCCTAATGGGAGGGGAAGCATGTGGCGCGGTGATAGACATAGACCGTTCTTAGAGTAAAAAGACGCACAACTTTCCCTCAATTTCGAGAGAAAAATTTCAGGCTTGATAATAGATTAGAATTGTTCACCAAGGAGTGGAGAGTTGCAGCGATTGAAATAGTAGTGCTGGTCAAGGCAGAAAAAATGATCCATGGCAGGTTTTGAGAAAATAAATAGCAGATCAGAGCACTATTTGGACATGAGAATCGGTGTGAAACTCACTGAGAGCAGTGAAAAGGCACAAATAATCGATCACTGAGGCTGCGTAGGCAGCTTCTGGTATACCAGTAGCCAGATGTAACCAAGACTGCTTGTAGAGATTGGGAGGGAAGCTTAGTTCCAGACCCGCTCACATCAAGCAACCATTTATCTGCGAGAATACCTCCAGCTGCTTGCTTTTGCAGCTGACGACCAAATCCATGGATTGATTCGGGGAAATAATTCTTAAAACGTAGACGAAGTTGCAAGCACTGGCACAGAAATGAAGGAGGAGATGAGCAGTCTGAGAATCTTCGAGATCCAGCAATCGGGAGATGACGTGAGCAATACCATCTTGACGGGATGCGAAAAGCCTGAAATAAAATCATTGGAACCAAGTGGATAGTCCAGAACCCTAAAGCCTTGTGGGGTGGGGTACGGGAAGGGTAGGCTAAAGGCCGATATACCAGAGGGAACTCCATAAACTTGGATCGTAATTTTGGTTAGATGCAAAAAGAATACAATCTCTCTCACAAACAATGTGGGGTGTTAAGCACACACGAGCAGATCAAGGTAGAACTGTGGTTGAGGCTGGCTGGGTAAAGCCGGCCGCTCCAAACCAGGGTTTTTATAGAACTGAAGATAGCTACAAACTAAAGGAAATTACAGTCTAACAGTAGCGAATTCAAAGGTATTCCCGTTAAACAGCCCTGACGGTATCGTAAGTAGCACTTTCAGAATTGTAGTCGGCACGAGTGAAATACTCTGAAAAGATGTAAGAAGTACATTGGTCCAGGTGGTATGGGATAGCAAGGCGAGTTTTGATTGGTAAAGAAATGATATAATATCCCCGTGTGCAACTCGCCCGTAACTATTCCAAGTGTACCAATGGGGTCAAACGCTGTGTTTAGAACTGTGAGGAAAGTGTAATGACAGCAGAGTGCCTAGTAGCCCTGGCTGCAAGGTTAGCAGTGGTTTGAATCTACAGTACAGAAGATGCAGTGATTTTCGTGTAAAGCTGTAAGGTATGTGAAGTGAAATACAACAAACAATTGGCAAAAAAGAAGGACAGTAGGAGCACAAAAGCGAGAGACAACCAAATTATCATCATCTGCATACCTATTGTTCAATTTTTTGGTCGAGTATGTGGGTATAAAATGTGACGACAGGGATAAATGTCTTTTCACTATACCAGAATTTAAAATAACGCTCAGATATGCAATTTGATTCAATTATAGCAAAAAAACTGTCACTGTAAACTAATACTCCCCTTTCTCCTTCTACCAACAGAGTGTAGTATACATTCCAAGAGGGATTCAATTGGGTTACTGCGGTTTATTTAAATTGGATTCGCTTGGGTTACTGTACTGTGAATTACACCAGGATTGTGAGTCCTATGAAATGCGTTCAAATTGATATGACAGTATCTTCCAACAGTAAAGCACCCGAGCGTTTTACCTTCTGATAATAATAATTCACCTAGAATCAGACTTTCAGGTCCAACTATCCTAGATCGGAGGTGTTGCGAGCAACAAGAATGCTAACGAAAAGGGATGAATAAGCACGTGAATTCAAGGGGCTACAAGAGAATATTAAGGGGCAGGGTTTAGCACCTATGCTTAAGTATGCTCAAGTCCTAGCATAAAATAAATGTTTGTTTTTGAATTAACGCGTTTCATGTGAAGTGGTCCAACCCGTCTTAACTAAAGTTTTGTTTCCGCGACTATTCTAGTAGTCTACCTTCAGCAACATTTAGTAATCTTCTTCTGCCTTGCATTCTAGTCCACAAAAGTCTCTTGGAGTTTTGAATTAGACTTTAAAGCCTCAATAGCTCCATTTTGCTAATATAAATAGCACCTACTGAAATTGGCGATTCATTATATACCGCGCATTATTAACTTTCCATTTTATTTTAGGTACTTTAACCAGCTCTTAAAACTTGCTCTGATGCAGCTTTTGCAGGAATTAATTTTTACACATGCCATACAAAAAATTACAGTCTATTGAATTTTCATTCTTTTAGTACACCGAGAGAACCAAAAATGCTCTGGTTTAATGGCAATTTTGGATCATTTTATTGACACGGGTACTCAGTCTTAACACTGCCGACATTTCCATAGGGTTTAAGGCCTTATTTTCATATTTCTATGACTTGATGCGAATTTTAGTATCACTGACTTAAAATAATACCTCAGAGTACAAAGAATATCTCCTCTTCTGTGATTGATTATTTTACAGGAAGCCATTTCCTTTATTATCGGTTTGGCAACTTGATAAAGATTGCGCAAAAAACTATTTATATTCAAAGGTTTTGTGAAATATATTGCAGTTTCGCACAAAGTTTTACAGGAGCTTAAATTACGGCGTGAAATTAGTTTTTGACCTGTTCAGAAAAATTAAGGTACTTTTAATAAGTGTAGTATTTTGTGCATGTTATATGTCAGTCATCAAGGGGAACTTCTTGAACCTGCATATGTTATACCAAGTACGTCAAGAACAAGTTTTTTTTAATTTCCAACCGAATACGATTGTAAGCCCTCTCCACATAAAATCTGGGTGGAAACGTGGGTGGTTTACTTACTGCGATATGAAAAATATCTCCATCCACTGGAGGATACAAGGCTACCAGGTATGATAATATTTAAATATTAACTGTAAAAATTGAATTGAAGGTGATATCGAACATTTACTTACCCGTTGGTAGTACTCCTGCCGACAAGCATTCACCGTTCGAAGAATTAATGAATCATTCCTGTTGGATGACTTTCAACCATCTCGTTAGGTGAAATTTAGCCATATTCCCTAAGAAGGTCAGAATAGCCATGAGAATAACCGAACACTGCTATTCAGAAAATGAAAACGCAAACTTTACCATGTAAGGCGGGTTGGATTTGTATTAGAATCGCTGCAACCTTGTGATATTGGCCCCGCTCTCAATTAAAGACATATAGTTCCATATTTGCCCTAAAGACACATTGAAGAATCTGTGAGGTTGTATATCGGACTTAAATAGATGCAGTGGGTCCTAAATTATACTTCATTGAGTAAAAATAAAACAAAATTTTCGAAAGGATCTAATAGGGGAAAAAACGATGGAAAATGGCGCTTAGAATAGGAAGTGATATAAAGAAATGGTTCTAAGCTTTAAAATTATCAGGCCTACTCAGAAAGCCTATTTGTTATACCGATTGAATACATCGGGTAAAAATCACTCTTCAACCAATTAAAAACAAATAAAAGCCAGAAATCGGATTATTATTCTAATACGTAACAAGCACGCATGAGTAGCAAGTTACGGTTGAAACCAACATAAAAATCTCTTCAATAGATATATTTTGTACACTTATTAAATTTAAGTAACGAAATCGTTGGAGTAATAGAAACAAAGGTTTTCCTCATAATTTTTTCATGCTTGAAGTTATATAACTTTCATTCTACGCTCGGATCCAATTTAGGTGTATCTGAAGCATTATCGCTTAGATTTTGCGTTAGAACTTATTTATGATCCCTTATAACATTTAAAACTGTCCTAAACTCCATATCAAAAGAAAAATAACGCAAATACTATACTTTTTACTAAATAATTCGCGGTAATTATTATAGTAAGCTTATATGTTGTAATAATTGTTTACTATCGTAGTAGTGGTTCCCCTTTTATCGTAGGAACCGCTTTGTTACACGCCTCATGCTATTTTAACGATCAAAATACTCTATCGGTAACCGGGTTTTTTCTGGAGAAGGTCTTTTACTCTAGTGAAGAGCCTGATTACTAGAACACTGCTGAGCTTTGGACAAATATTTCTACACAGCAAATAATTCTCTTTTTGGCTTGTGCTAGGAGAAGAACAGGCCAAAGTGCTGAAGTAGAAACTAAAATCGTGCACCTTTCACTTTATGTGTCTTAAGCGTATCGGACCGATTCTGCGAGGCTAGGAATGCAACTTAATTCTCGAAACCATCAAAAAGATCCTCGGTTCACTATCAGCGCTTTGGATGGTGCCCCCCACATGATCGTGAGGGTCAAGAATGAAGTATAGATGGTCAGAGTTGTAAGCATAGTTGACTCACGAGTTTTTCATTGCATATGCATTGATGCAGCTTCGGGTCGCGTTCTATAATATAGATAAAAAATTACATTGAGCTAAGCGATCTGTCACTGAGAACTTTCGTTGATCCAAAAGCCGGAAATCCATGAAAAAATCCATGCATTGCAGAGGTTTTTGAGCTGTACACCCAGTAAACCATAGAGATAAACATGTAGGCAGTTCTAATGATCCATTTCTCCTGTATGATAGAAAAAAATCAGGAGTAGATAACATCACGCAGAATTGTTTGACTCGTAGATTTTGTGAGCCCATCCACAATGTTGTAGTACTTCAAATAAAATCTATGTTCGACATTACCCTATCACGGAACCAATTATTTACGAGCAGCTGTTACATCCAACATATTGCTCGTCCCGGAAGTGCATTATAACTTTGATATGACATCAAAAAAGCTCTTTCGATCAGTTAAAGGATGCACCCGGACACGATCACGCAGTAAAATGGAGAGCCTTTTTGGAAAATGAATGGCAGCATCCAAGATATCGCTGAAAGCAATCAATTCTCTGCTCATCAAGTACCTTTTCATCCGCCCTTCTTTGTAGTACTTAAATTAAATAGAGACAAATAAGCGACTTGAATGTACAAGAAAAAAGAATCGTCCGAGTTGTGAGGAGTAGTATTCGTCTTTTGCTAACGGAAAATCCGAAACCCCAGTAAAACTTATGTATTCCTTGTCTAACTTCGCAATTTCTGATCCTCAAAAGATTCTAGACTGCTTCTTTCATAGCCTTGTTTATTCACTTGATGATTGAAAGGGGTTTTTAGCAAAATAGTTTTCCCTCACTTTATCCAGCTGCGATATATCAAGTATGCAATTTGGACGAGAACTAGATAGCCAGGCGAAAAACGTTCTTATCAGTCGAAAGAAATCGAGGTAAAAATCATGTGGCAAGAATTCCAGATGTGGTTTTGTTGGGTATTGAAATCTCTTGTTTCGCAGCGACTCAGAACAATTCCAGTAATCTTATACGACAGAGAAAATTCCTCGCCATTTTCGAACTTATTGTCGATAACAAGCACATCTTTGCGAAAATATTCATCACAGACTCATAAAAGGTCGTCTACATAGATTTCGCCTAGAAAAATTAGAAAAGCCTCTACTAGAAGATGGCAAAGAGCTGGAATAGTTTGGAGCCGCTTCATAATGAGTTCGTTTTTGTGATGCTCGTCAAGTGTCTCATGCTATAAATCACCAGCATCACAGAGTTCATAAAATGGCATAGTAGTTTCAAGAATTGTACAAGCTTCCGTTCAAATCAGAGGAAGGGCTTCTCCTCGAAAATGTAGCGCGCGAGCAGAATCGATTACTAAAGATACGCTTGACGAATATCGGCAGTCCAAAGATGAAATCCGAACATGCTTGCCAGAGCTAGGAGAGTAAGGACTGAGGCTGGCTATAAGACTGAGGTATTGCGTACCAAAAGAATCTTAAGGCTATCCCTGTGACCTAATATGAAGTACCGAGCCTTATACTTCGGTTTACATAAATTGTGGACATAGCGGCAAGAAGAAATCTTCCTAGAAAAACTCTTGCCTCTGGTGGAACATCCTCTCGAATTACCACCTTGAATGAGCCTCTCTTCATTAAAGGAATTATTTCTTTCTTCTTTTGTTATCCATCTCTCTTGATAAGATACGATCATCATTTGGATCCAGTACTTCTGTGGCACTAATTAAATCTGTGTCAGGAGAATTTAAACTACCAAGACCTCCCTCTAGGTCTATAACTAATGCGTGAGACAAGAATTTAGGGGTCCCATATTCATGGTTCATACTGAGCAAACCTGGAAGTCCTAGTCTGTTTCCAGGACATCTGGGAGAACTGAAGCAAAAAGATCAGTAATGTTTGATCCATGGAAGTCCAAGGACTTCTGGAATATTTTCCAGGTATCCTGGTAATCCAGATGCCTAGGGGAGCCTAGGCCTTCCAGGTATGTTGGACTACTGTTGCGTCCTTGGGTGACATATTTGTCTAAAGTAATCCTTTCAGTACACATATTAGACGGCTCCAAAACGTCTTTTCGGACCACTAACAGCCAAAAGGACTGGCTTCTCGGACCTCCACAAGTGCTGTGGGGCCCCATTAAGTCCAGCACAATTGTTTTTGTCAAACAAAAAGCATTTTAACAAAATCCTTGGTAGTATACCTGACTATATTCATCTACAATTACCACTACGAGTATTAAGATAGTATTTAGGGCAAAGTATTCCTCTAGAGCCGCACATATTGCCGCATGACTCAATAATTTGAATCAAACGCGCTAACAATCCCAAACGTGAGACGGAAACAGTTTGGCACTCATCCTCGAGAGTGTGCTCTTTTTACTCGAGTTTGACTGTGTGTGTTTTTGATACATCCAACTCGTTGGTGCGCACGCTCTTACTAGTAATAAAGAAGACAGGTTCGAAAATCTCACGATGAAATTATGAAAAACATGTTTGTCTTGTATTACGAACCCATCGAAAAGTGAACACTCCAAAACGAAATCACAAACTAAAGCCGAGCTACAGTCACACCGCAATGAAGATAGAGAGCAAAGATTACTAGAGGTGCTTAGTGCACGCACCCATACCTAACTTTCCGATAGCTAGCAAATTTGTCTCATCCTAGTACTATACCTTAGCATTACTGTTGGAATCGTTTGCAAAATTTTAGACACAATTGACGTTTGCGAGTGGTCAAGACGCAAAATGACGAGCACATACATAAAAAGTAATATCCGCGGTTGGCGTTTACGGAACTCAATCAGCTCCTATTGCGAATTCGCACATACATACCAATTCACCGTAATGCAAATCTACTTTGTTCGATTCGTAAACAAACTTTCAATTTTTGCAGGGAGGGAGCTGGTACAAAATAAAACAATCCAATTGCCACCAGAGAGTAAAGGTGAAAAGTCGTTGAGAGAGTAGCGGATACAGGATGAGCGATTGAAGTACACCGGGCGAGGAGTTGATACGGGCCACCATCGTTTATTATCGCTAACAAACATTTATTTTGAGATAATGCGCTACATTATACACTCATAGTAGAATTATATTCCCAATTTGGTTCTATTATGCGCAGATGAGGGCGAGAATGCGGCTTGAAGAGTGAGATCAACGCATTACGTCATCAAATGGAATTTTGTGGAATAGTCCGTGAATCAATCTAGCCTTGTGGTTTCTTTGATGCTCACTTCCTGGGCATGTCTATTTTGTACCATCTGAATTTTGAAATGCCATCCTTGAATTAGGAGCGCCCGATATTTGAACGCCAAAGAAATCTGAAATCACTCCCTACAACCTCCTGTAAATGGAAATATGAAAAATTTGGAAGAATATTGAAATAAATGAAGGCATTTATTACAATTCCACACATCCGCCTGATTTTACAATTTAAATATATGAATAAATTTCATGATATAGTAGTAAAATGTCAACGGTTTACGGTTGGGTGCAAAGAATGGGCCATAACAGAGCTTACCATACATACATACCGAAAATACTGCTACTGTCTCACCATTCTCCTCTTTCACGTAATTATGTAACTAGGACTTCAAAATTTTAAAACGATCTCAATTAATACTTTTAACCCTATGGACAGCATAATCATCTTCACTTAATGCGGAACTTCCACAGTTGACGCTTCCCACTTGAAGTCATCAAGATTCTGAGCACCCTGGTTACTCGGATATAGGATAATGTTTTCCAATGATAAATGGGTAACCGGGAAATTTGTCTTTCTTCTCGCTGTCCCAAGAAACCCTGCCCATCATAATCAAGGACTTCAATGGGAATTCCCTTTCACATTTCAGAATGTTCACTCGCAACAGTCCGAGGGTCATCAAACCCCATTCTGAAGAAGAAGCAATCACTTCCACATATGGTTGGAGGATATTTTACAAGTCTCACAATTGATCAAGACCTTTTGAGAGACAAAGGCAGTACCAATGAATTCGTAGTTCAGGCACAACAAAAAAGAGAACCCTTTCGGTAATATGATGCGACAGGCTGGTTTCCTTTCTAGAGACAGCCAGAGTTTTGAAGAGAAGAATTGCTAATCGACTTTATTTGAAAAGCTGGCAGAATTTATGCAATTAGTTGAGATTCAAGGAGGAACAGCCTTGCGAAATAATTGTATCAGTCGATCTCTTCTCCGTTGCTTTCCGGCCAATCGTTCAATTATCGATTTAAACCATTGCAACATGTCCCTAACTACAGTTTCATTCAAGAGAAAGGTAACTAGATTTCCAGTTAAAGGTTTCAGTCTTGAAAAAAAGCTTCTAACCCTCATTACAGTAAAACATTTTTACATTCAAAATATCGTCGAAAAATTGAGAAGTCAAGTGTAGAAAGTCCGTACATTGGACATTTTTCGAGAGCCCGGAAGTAGTTCAGTATCAAATCATCCAGTTCAACCTCCCCTTGAACGGAAATGTATACCAGCTGTGCGAGATTTCATAATGAGTGACAAGAAATCGAGAAACTTTGGTCCGCAACGAAGGGTGAGGGTACACATTCCGTTGTTTTCCTGTTTTAATTCTACAGCGACAAGTCTGTGACACCTCTCAAGCCCTCCCAACTGACTTTCCACGCTTTTCACGAGAACTCTCTGAAATTTGCTGAAAAGTCCCGAAGAATAGTCATCACTGATGGAAGCATGATAACGGAGTTTCTACCGACAAAATACACGCAAATCGTAATAAAATAAGCTCATATTTCTACCCAACACGCGATCGAAACTGTCTTGCAGCCACTGAGTGATATTTTAAAACCCGTTTTCATTGCGATATACGCAGATATGGTGAGATGGAGGTGTCATGCTGTTCTGGTGAGCTACTGGGTTGATCTACGCGAAGCAAAACAACTCTCGGTGAGATGGAGGACGTACGCTCTACTTCCTTTCTATCGCCTCTTAGCCCGTAAAGAATATTTTTCGTTCTGGAACCATTCTATAAGATGATCAGTGGAGCACGGGAATCATATATTTCAAATATAAGAAGTTTCTATTCGTAATTCATCACTGAGTAAAGGTAAATAGTCTGTACGCTCTTGATATTCCAAGGATCAATATCAGACTCTAGGTCGAAAATATTCAATGCATCGAAAAAAGACAGTCCTGCATAACTTTGCATTCATAGGGAAATGTACAAGCTTGAATAAATACAGCGTACTCGGCTATGAATGAATCCACAAATTCCACTTGGTTTTGTCAAGACTGATAAAAAGCAAAAAAACGCTATTGGTAGGCTTCAATATGAAGTTCCGCAATTATCAGCTTTATCAGTGCGATCCATGGTAGGCAGCACCTTTAAAATTAGTAGGAGGGAAGTAATAAAAGATCTTAACAAATTTCTCAGCTTTTGAGTAAAAATACAATCAGATAAAAATTTCAATGTAGACTTCTCCATTTCCAGTGGAAAGGAAGGGTACCATGGGCTGTTAAGAGACGATGTCCTTTCTGGTAGGTTAAAGGCAAAGGATTACAAAACGGCTGACCAGTCTCACCGTTCTTAGAACCAACGATGGACAGATAATGCGACAAATCCAGCAGAGCCCCAATCAAAAAAATGTTTGTAATGTATGTGGATAGTTTTCGTTTACGTACCTCTCACAGATCAGTTTTTCTGGAATAGAATAACGTTTAACTGACTCATATGACCGAGTTGACAAAAACTTTTAAAGAATTACGAGTTTCAGTGCTTGGTTAATACCAAAACCCGAACATGGCAACTCTGAAATGGCGCATATTGGGTAATGTCTTCAAAAATCTGATGCAAATGGGAAGCTTAATTTTCAACGACGCTGACCTGCACTAATAAGCTTAAATTACATATAAAAGACTTTTTAAGTTAATATCAAGGCGGCAACGTTCAGCAATGGGCGAAGCTATTCGTGTTATACCTGAATTAGGGCTGCAATCTGGCCCGAACTCACAGAAAGGAATGAGCAGACCTAGAACTCTGGTTGTCAATTCAGACACTGCTTGTACTTTTCAGTTATGTTTCATGATGTTAATTCAAGACCTACTCAAATTTTCCGCCTCTGAAGAATCGAATGAAAGGTATTCAGATTTTCGAGGAAAAACAAAAGCGCGATCTAAAATATTTTACGAGATCAGGAAGAAAACTATTAGCGAGGAGCGGCTCGAGAAATTAGAATATAAAATACTGTCCACTGTGGAGGGTATAGATACTGAGGGGTCAGTCGCAGACATCAAATTCGCAATTTCGCCTTCAACTATTGTTTATAGATACGGAGTTCCTTCACTGTCAGGGTGTTAGGTTGTCCCGAAATAGTAATGTCATGATTAAAGAAGGACATAGCAACCACTCCGATTCTTCTGAGACTGAT
This sequence comes from Kappaphycus alvarezii, assembly GCA_002205965.3. Taxonomy (NCBI): domain Eukaryota; phylum Rhodophyta; class Florideophyceae; order Gigartinales; family Solieriaceae; genus Kappaphycus; species Kappaphycus alvarezii. The sequence goes on from NADL03000858.1 coordinate 92,291, forward strand.
ATTTCTGTAAGTTTTGGACAAGTACGGTCCCTTGTTTAGAATATTAACAACAGGCAGATGAAGACCAGGATCTCCCATTGTATCTCAAACAATATTGAAAGCTGCAAAATCTGCACCTCTGGTACTATTAGAGAGTATTGTTTGTTGCAGTGCTACGATACAAAAGGCGAAGTAGACTTATCCAATGACGGTGTGGATTTAGCACTGAATTTTATACTTCCTCGGTTGGCCAGGGTATGCAGGAATGGGAATGAAACAACATATAGTGGGGAATACGGATTATGTTCTTTGGAAAGTGCCCAAGGACTTGTACACGCGGTGAGAGCAGATTTCATGAGCAGATGTTTCCATCCAAACACTACAAGGTCCAGATCTATTGCCGTGCCATGTGTACACGGAAAAGGGTGGCTCTCTGAGCAATTTTAGGTAGAATCTTCTACATAAGTAATGGTATCGAGTGTAAATACGACAAAGATGACGAAAATGACACAAAATTAACAGCTGATTGAGTTTAAAACGAGGTGATATGGGTTTAAAGAGAGTATTTCTCCTTCAAAATTAATGAGATTCAATGCTATCTACAGTGCTTAACTCCTCATATGTAGACTTAACCAGCCTCGAAACGCCTTCAAAATATAGAAAATTGCATGGCTACTATTAAGCATTGAAGGGAGCAAATTCTAACATTTCGATTGAGGGAAAGAGAGACAACAAATTTAGACAGAAACGATGGTTGAGCTCAGAATCTTTAGATTGGGGGGAAAAGCAAAGAAAAGATCACAGTGGCAGCCAATGGTTGACAACAAGAACGTTTTCTTGTCGAGATAGGGATACTAGGAAAGCCCATATAATGTGGCAAATCAAACAGAACCGCTCTGTTCAAGTACTCAAGTAGACATGATGTCGAGTTTGATACATGAAAAATGAGAAATAGTGCATTACTTGCAATATCTCGCTGGTAGGCTGGTACATTGAGTAAAAATATCTTCTTTATATCTCAAATGAAATGTCCTGCTAGTATAAATAATATAAAAAACTTTCGAATTTCTGACGAGAAATGTTTCGACTTGGTAGAATTGTCAATGAGAACCGAATTCATACGTGACTTGGCGGGTACGTAAAGAAATCTTGGAGGTTGGCACTCCTCTGTTTTTGAAAGGCATGTTTGGTTGTCATAGGTTAAGGGTGCCGGAATTACCGGTAAGGTACTACATGTAGTAGAATGTCTGCACTGGCCAGACCGACTCAAACGTAAAATGCTGGTAGAAAAAAAGCTATAAGCTAGGCGTGCGGGTATCTGCAAGGAAGCCCAGGAGGGCGAATGTCTGCAGCGTGTTCTTCTAGCCGGTATATTTGGCATTTACAATGCTCTCAGTTCCTAGGACACTTTCATCGTAAACTGGCAGCCCAAGATAGCTGCGTAGCATCGTACTCCAGTGTACCGTGGACCGTGGACACTTCGGTGTCATTGAAAGAATTTGCGTAGAGAAAAGCAGCACAAGGGCTTTTTCGGAAAGCAAGGCTGCGTATGTGTAGCTGCAAATTAGCGTCTGTATGGAGGCCCGGGATCGAAAATCTTCCCCTTTTGTCGTAACACTAGTGATTCTTGGCCAAAGCGTCCTGCTGTACAGTTTTGAGGTATGTTTGAACGTGAAGAAATATTTCTTTAAACGCTGCCTAGAGCCTCAATAATTGGACCAAACTTGCATTTTTGCATTGAGCAAACTTTGCATGTTTAACATGCTCACGCTCGATTATAACACCTTCAACTTTAACATATCTCGCACCTTACACATTGCGTCATGAGAATATCTCTTTGTGTCTACCTGCGCATGTTTCGGGCAGAATATATATGTTCACCGCTGGAGGAGCCTCACCTATTCATGGCTGCTTGTGGCAGTAAACTGTTACCCAAAGTCTGAAAAAAAGATCATTGTCACTGTTATCTGTCAAGCCAAGTCGATAGAGGTTGATTACGACCGGACGGAGAGTGGGAGGAATCGGATCGATGGGACAGTGGTAAGGATGTTGAGTACTTTTGTATCAGATAATACTATATTAAACAGCAGCATCTTCGTTTGTAGCGGAGATGTTGTTTTCAAGCAATTTGGAGCTTAAACGCATTTACAGCTGATAACAGTGCTACTCACATCACTAGTAATGATCATAGCAGGGCGTCGGGAAAACCGCTAATCCCTCATAAGTACCATTCATGATCATCATTGACGGATCATAAACGGCTCTTTCAGCTTTCTCACATCACTGAGTGGTATAACATTGCACAGAACTATTAAGATGTCAAAGTTTGCCCTATTTTCACATTTTATGTATGCAATACTTTTATCCACATTATCCCTCTTACGCAGATACTTCCGCTTTCTCTTATGATAATTGATTACCAACCTGCTCACTTTGCAACATCGTGTCCATCCACTACAATACTCAACTGACAACTACCCAGCACCACACTGTACAACCAAGCTACATATCCAACGCAACAGCCTGTAGCCCACCGAGAACAACTTGCGATTTTGAAAATCCCACAGTAATGATGAAGTTATACTAAGGTCTCTCATAACTCTATCAATCTTTAGCGAGGACAGAAGTGTACTCCGACGAAAACTGTTTCATAGGGACATTTGGGCCTTCAGTACGAAATATGTACCAATCCTGTACCTTTCCCATCCAATAACATATGACCTCACTGAAGTAGCTACTGTGTAGTGCGATGTAAATCTGCTATTAAGAGGATATTAGAAGGCATCTGTATGCTTACGGTCGTTGTTCCCAGGAGATTTGAAGAATATGTCACACGCAGAGATCAGTAGCTCATCCATGAACCAGCCTTACAGGCCAGCAGGTTCGTTTATAAATTTCATAAAAAAAATGAAACTTATAAACGAAGCTGCTGGGTTGAACCATCTGAAGTGCAAATCATTTTTCTCAGAGAACCACGAATGACGGTAGCAAGAGATCCTCTACATATCCGACGACTCTCGTACTGTCGGAAATGTCAATGCATGGATCTGAAAGTGACGACCTGGTGGAAAATTCTGAGGATGAAAACTCCAATTTAGTCTTCGTTGTATCCAAAAGGTTTCCATCGACTCGGTCCTCGAACCTCGAGGTCGATATCCTCGGCAAAAGTTCTTCAATCTTCGACTGGAGGGGATCTGACTGGCGGTGCCTTAAACTTAGCTTATTGCTAAGTTTATCCAATAAAATGACTGCGGTATTTTCCATGAAAGATCGATTGTAACGTGAAGCTAATGAACGGCGCAACAGGATCTATTCCTTAATCCATAGTTGTCAACTGTAAACGAAAGCAAAAAAGTCAACTTGGTAACATAAAACTAGGGCTGAAATTAGTAAGTAACTGATCTGAATTTTACATTCTTTTCTCCCAGTTCCCCGACGGTGCTGTGCGTTACACTGGCCTAGTGGTTTAGAAAGACAATTAAATATTATTTACTGCACATAGTTAAAGTTCTAATTTCAGTAACCGACAGTTCTGTAGCGTTCTATTTCAATTTTGAGGCACTGTGTTACTCTTTGTGGTATCTGAAAAATTGTGCTCCAGAAACATCTACCTAGCTATTACCTGCAGGAAACTAAACAAAAAAATTCAGACTCAATTGATGTTTATGTAAATCAATTTCTATTTAATTAACAGTGTAAAGGGTGCAAACCTGGCCAATACACCATTATTACATCAAACTTCTTCTTAATTCTTAGAAAAATTCGCATTTTAATATTTTATAGATATGTATCGAACTCAATTTTCCAAATTTCCACCAAAAAATCTTGAGCTTCGGTCCGGAAAAACATTTTGATATTCCTAGTTGACATTTCTTTACAGTTATATGTAAATATAAATTCAAAAAGACGAAAATAAGTTTCTCCAGCTAAATATGCATTCTCAACGTCTAGATATTTAGAATAAAACGAGGTGAGTTTCTCTATTTATATGACATACAATACTAATTTGATCTTCAAGCTCCGTGAAATATAGTAATGACATGTTTTCCATCAAAGAGTACCTAAAAAAAAATTCTAATACAAAAAGTGCTTTACTTTATATGTCTTATGTTTTGTTTGCTTTCTGAGAAATGGAATAATGCTTGGTCTAATACAACCGGGATTTTTTATTCAATCATATTCAGAAAAAAGGGTGCATAAACATGACATAGTACTTGGATGAGTTCTCACTTCAATTAAGTCTCTTTTATTATGAAAAGAAGTTAGTTTTGTATAATAAAGTCCTTCTTCAGGAACAATACCTTCATAACACAGGAGATTTCATAATTTAAGCAGTAAACTGCAAAATACGGGAGTGCTGTAATAATATATACATCTACCAGTCCCAATAATATCTGCTCCTGATATAACTGACTTAAACATACAGTAAAGGTACAGCTGTAGTCCATGAACGTTATAAATTGTTTCGAAAATAGTTAGAACTGGAAGAATATATCATCTGGTGGTATTTTGGAACCTCATGATTGCGTGAAATAACCGTTACACATAATTTATGGAGATTATCTTGTTAACAATAGATTTTTAAGCGAGTAATGTTAATTTCTTCGATCCGAATTTTTTCCAGAATCCACAGTACCAACTAAAAGAAGAAAATAATAATCACGGTAATCTCAAAATCTGCCAAAGTCTATCACGTTGCTTCACAAAGCAAAAATACTAACCAAATAAAAATTGTTGGAATTTACTCATAATATTTTGAAAAACTATATTTCATGGTAATACCATTGTTTTAGATAGTAAATTCATATATTTTGCGTGAAAAATACATTTTGGCATAAAAACTATTGCTTTTTCCATTTTCCGAAGTGGAACCTGGTTGCACTTGCCTAATCTATTCGTAAATACATACATTTTCATTCAACTCTGTTTCCATTGATCTAAATTTTGGCGTAATTTCATCTAATACATTCATAATAAAAGAATTTAATTTATTCTTTGCATGTATTTCAATCCTAGGCCTTCACTTTTTTTATATTTTTTTGTAATTAAATGTCTAACAAGATATAAGGAGTTCGAAATGTCTTTGAAATTGATTAAACCTGCGATTACTGACAGTATCTCTGTTGCGATTAATTTTCTTATAAGCTGCATTACCTAGGCGCCTTCTTTTCGTAACTAGTACAGAACAAAAAGATTCAAAAACCGACGTATTTCTCTTGATGCCATTTATAAACAGTCCTTGAGTTTCGAGTAAATGCATATACCGGCAAAACGTCCTTATATGATATTATCTACCAGAAGCTGAAATACGTAGTCCTTTCTTATAGGGAATTATCAAGTAAATTCATTGTTGATACTTTTGGATACAGAAACAGGCAAATATGCAAGTATGTAGGTGTTTGTGGAGAAATGATTTGTTTGACGCTGAATATTGCAGGCCAAATTCTCCTTTAAATTGATTAATGTAACCATGAGCGAAGAGAAAACTATTTAATCAGCAGTATAAGATCCATCAGTTATAATTCTGCTGCAATTCATACTGGATTAATAAGAGAAACGGAGGGAAGCACGGGTGCTATTGCATATTTGTGAAAGAAGTTGGGGAATTTTTACTGTACCTAATATGCTGAGTGTTCACGAGTTAGCCCTTTTGTTTTTGTGAATGTGCATCAATATCTATAGTTTGAGACATCGATAAGATAAAAATCTAATAGTATTTGAAAAGAATTTGAGACCAGAATATTTCGCTGGTGTACATATACTAATACACCAGAGGTAGATTGAATCCAATCCACCATAATCAAATACATCACCAAGACTGAAACAACCAAGTGCTACCTTGTTTCAAGAGAAGAGCTACCACACATAAATTTACATGTGATATTTTGATTGATCTTTTCTATCCAAAATCCCTCCTGGTCTAATGGGAACACGAAATTGCTCACTGCAGCAAAATTCATTCAGAGCACTTAAAATAGCCAAAAAATGAACAGTAGTGGAGCTTTGTATATCTTTCCGTCTACGTTATTCGATCGCAAATTTATGTAGTATTTACTTTGTAGAAAATTATCTATTATTAACCAGTGGAAGAACAAAAATTGGAAACATACGTTGCAATACGAGTTTTTAGCTCTTGAAGGAGATAAAATTTAACAAATATTACCTACGTTGAGCCGAAACATCTATAGCTTCTGTCTAACGATATTCCAGGGGCATTAATACAGGGGGCTCGTAAAACTCTTATTTAGTCTCTATATTGTAGGTGAAAACGATATTTTTAACCAAAATACACTCTCATAATGACAATAACGACCATACTCTCCCACAGGTAGTATTAAATGTGTATTACAATATAAGGGCAAGTTTTTCAAAATACAGGCTTTTTGCACCAGAAGCGAAATTTTTGAGCCTTATGGCTCCCATACGAATATTTCTTGATCTTACAATATGATGCAAACCTTACTTTCGAAACATTTTCAATCGTTCTTCCAGCTTCTAAAACTTTCTTTTTAATTCCATCACTGCTGCTCAATCAGTATTTTTTCAGGAAGTAAAAAGGACATCCGTGTAAGTTTCCAAGTAAAGTTACAACTTTAGCCATCATATCAATGTAATTATTAGTATGCTCTAAGAGGAAGAAGATGAAAACAAGCTCGCTCTCAATTATCTCCTACCTAAGATTTCTTAATTCGCTTGTAAGTGGTAAAAGCTTTTTTTGAGTTTAGAGGAGTAGGCTGAAGAAATAAACAAATAATTTACGTTTTTTCCGGCCTTGATGGAGGTGGAAATCATCTCATTTGGGTCTACCCCTCTTGCTATTTTTCGAATTTTCTCAATGCACGACCGAGTGGATAGAAAAATATACTCTTAGTCTTCTTTTCGTCTTTCAATTCCTTTACGCATAAAAAAGTAACAAAAACTGAAAAATAGTCTCTTCGAAATATTAATTTGATCAATCATACAAACGACAACCAGATCTCATTAATATCTATAGTTCATAAAACAAATCAATTATAACAGGGTTGCAGCCTTTTTCAAATGCAGCGAAGCCAGCATAATTTGACTGCTACCCCCTGCACGGTGTACCAAATCTTGGTGTATTTTCTCTAATAATGTGAGTTTTCAGCTGACTCTATCTCAAACTGCAGTTATTTCTAGCGGCAAAACTGCCACCGGAGTGAATTTCTGGAAAAACATGGATGTACAAAATGAATATTAGAGCCCAATTCCATGTGATTACGAAGAAAGCAGTCTGTAAGACATATATTAACTGGTTAAACGCAATTAAAACACTTATTTTGTACAGTATATAGAATTGAACATAAGGACAAATGGATCTGTTTTTGAATTTTATTTCCACTTTTTCTCTTCATATGGAGAATTCGTTTTAATCAGCTTTCATAAGTTTCGAATAACCGTAAATTCTCACAAAAAAAATAGTTAATAACATAAAATACGTCGATGAGAATCTTCTTCGCGTGAATGACTAATACCACATACCTTCAACATAACATTAGAATATAGTAGAGCTAGATTTTTTCATTTTCTATTTGTATGTGATGAATTTGTTAAAGAACATACTATTTAAAGGAATAAATTTCACGCTATGTTTTAAGTTCTACCCTTGAACACACGTTCCTCACGCTGTGAGATTTGAGAGGTATGAGAAGTTAGGGAGAGGAGAATGGGGTAGCAGAGATGGTAAGTGGAGATGGAGCAAGTCAGGGTGAAGATGAGCTGGATCGGGAGGGATTCGGTAGATGTTGGGCGCTATTCTTGGTGATGGAGGTAGAAAAAAGACCAGAAGAAATGTAGATGAGTGGTGCCTACGGGGGTAAAGAAGGAAGGAAGTGAAGTATATGGGCTGAGTTAGTAGTTACGTCGCTTTGAACCCTTTTATTGGACGCAATAGGTCGATTATATTTAATTAGAGAATCCGGTATCTTTCTACACAAAACGCTCAGAAAAGACGCTGAGGAACCCTATATTTCTCCTATTCTTTTCTGAACCTCTTCGGTATGATTTTTCCATGTCAATAAGTTTGCCTGATAACAATCAGGTCATACATAGCTTTTTTTTCAGAACCACATAGAGAAGCTCCAAACGGATCGACACCACATACAGCCCTCATATTTAGAGAATGTTATTGAAAGCTTCATTATTTCCGTGGCTAGACTTCTTCATTGACAGAGGCAATTGTAACTCTCAAAGAAAAACATTAAAAACTTCTGACGAGATTGTAGGTTTTGATTTGAATGTTATGAAAATACTGAGTTTTATATTACAATCTCTGTAGATATGTATCATCTGCTCTTTTCCCAGTCTCTACGATTTTGAAGCTTCAGCTTCCAATTCTATTCCACCATCCGAGCCAGATTCATAAAATTAGACTTTTTTGGGGCGATTTTTTCTTCAATTTGAAGCATACTCGAGAAGCTCTCTTTTTCAAAGAGATATTAATACTTAATTAACCAGAAGGTATTAATTAAAAACTCCAACTTTAGTATCCCTTCCAAGAAATATCCAAACTTCTTTCATTCACCGATGAGGAACTTTTGGAAAACTGTAAATATGTTCTAAATTTGTCGATAATTACTAAGTTTATGCGATAACAGGTAAGGATCTGCCTTCAAATCAATTAGAAAATCTTCACCAATTTCTTCAAATTAATTAAATTTTCTTCTTCTCAAACAAAATGAATGCGATTAAATCAGCGAATGCTTAATACGAACTCAGCTCTCTCCTTCTCAGATGAATTTATTGGATCTGTTTGTGTTTTTGGTAAGATATGGGGCCCTTTAAGTGTTTTGATGGACGAATTATACTTTGCCTGTGTCGGATCAAACGAGATTAATAATAGCCTTAAGTGTCTGGAGGCTGATATCAGGTCATTTTCTCAATGAAAAAGGGCAAGAATGCGCTGAGAGATGTGTAGAATGATTGAATGTAATAATGTGATGGTGCAGTTTCTATTGAATGCCGAAACATAATTCTCATATGCAGATATAAATAAGATCCACATTGCAAGGAAATATTCTTCTTTCTATGATATGATTTTGAAAGAAATAAAGCTCAATTCAGAAAAGGTTTCTGTAATTTTAACGCTGTTTGGAGTTTGTCCTGTTTTTACCACTCGATACTCTTCAATTTTAGTGCGAATATGTTAAATTTTACCCTTCAGTACCTGCAGGTGGATACTTTAGCGTAAAATATGTACAGTTCTAAGCTAGTTAGAAGTTGAGTAGCTTTAATTCTATGTCTTAATGGTACATTATCTACTAAATATCTAGGAGCACCCAAATTTTATAATCAGCTTACTTGCCGTACATATTTGTATGACAAAAATATTTCCACTCATATGAGGACAGTGCTGCGGCAGATTGAAACCAGCAGTTAAAAAGATACTGCGAGCTTGTACAGATCGAGATTTGATAACCATCAAGGTTTTTGGGATGAGCTGTTGTAATACAGGTCAGATGTTTTCATGGTAATCAAAAGCGATGTACTGGATAAAAAACAGAATCATAATGGAATGAGCCTTCCATGTAATAAATCAAAATTTCCTTACAGAAATTTATCGCTGTTGAAAATAGTACAGATGATACGACGTTATTGAAAGCTGTCGCAGTGATTTTTATTTCCATTATTTCATCAAAATTTTCTTATTTCTTGGATCGTTAGAAGGTTAATTGAATTCATTACATCTATGAAGATGCACTGTACTCATCTACTGAAATTACATTTGTTGATATTTTCACATGACAAGAAAAAAGTGGTCTGGACAGACAATCAGCGAAATTAGGTCTTGAGTCTCCAGAAATTACAATACTATAAAAAGCTTGCTTTTTGATACAGAAACTATTCGATATCGAGAAATTGTTCCAATGAAAACCGTCATTGGAACCCACCAAAAGTATTTTGACCTTTTGTTTTCATTTCGTATTTGAACTTAAGTAAAGGATTTGGAGCTCAATGAGAAGACAGATTATATTTTCAAAAGTTTCTAATGAATATCGCCGTACTTGTCATCATGCTCAATTCATCTACCGTTACGTATTTTTTCTCTAATCAAGATTAATTTGACCCGGATTTATTATTTATTTGCACGTGATCAGGGCAAAAATAAGGCTATTCAGCGATATAGGGAATTCTTCCTTTCCAATTAATGAAAATGAGGAGAATACAAAGGACACTCGATACTTTTAGTCACCCAAATTGAACTTCATATATTAATTTACAGATAACTCCGATAAATTGAAACAAAGAAAATTCCAACAGAGAGTGAAGGCAAATAAAAAGCTATGGAAGTTCAAAGTTTGGACTTAAGTGAGAATCTGACATTGGTGGATGGAGTAATTGTTATATTCTTGGACAAAATAATTAAACAAAATAATGTTTTTTCTAACATTTTAGACTGCATGATACCTCTCATGTCAAAGCTGTTGATCAAAGTAAAGATATCTCCCCTGTTACAATACTCACATTTACAAGACTGTGTAGTGATACTTTACTTTAGTTATGATGTCGTTTTGCGACTTGATTTATAATTTAAGGTAGTCTCATTCCATTACATTTGACTAATTATGGCCTCGAATATTGTAAATAGCCGCCATTAAAAACTCCTTTCCTGGATTCAGAATAATCATGAAACCCACCAAGTGATATATAAAAAACTAAGTATAATCACTAACTTTGCAGGTTTTCCTTACCGTAGTCATATGAATGGATTTAATCATTATCTAAATAAATTGAGCGTTATTTGATATTTACGTTCGGATTAAATGAGACTAGAGTCTGAATCAAGCGCAGGAACAGTATATTGTCAGTATAAGTGATAATTGCATTTGATTCAAGTTAAACAAACATCTGAGGAGAACCAGTGGGACAGACAAACCGACTCAAAATTTGGATAGGAATTTTTCTTACCTTTATTTGTCGAGTACAAAATTCACATATTCTGTTCTCATACGTTTCCATTAAGGTATCAAGAATACTTGTATGTGGTACATAAACACAAAAATTTCATCACAGAAACTTTACTTGTACGTTTTTCTCGTTTTTGTCTATCGATATCTTGAAGGAGACTGCTTATAGGGCTATTTTACTATATCCTCTGTATTAGTTTATTTTGATTTTTCTCGTGTCTACATAATTTGAATTACTTTGAATATCCTTGTCAATAATTGCACTTAGAGGGTAGGATTAAACGTAAATTTTATTATAGATTGCGCAAATGTTCCGGAAATGCTAGTTTAATGGTGGGAAAAGGATTAAAAATTTCCGGAAGGTTTTTCAAATTAATCACATTTGGAAACCCAAAATTCCCAAAATAACTCCATACATTCAAAATTGCTATTTTTCTTGGAATGGAAACTGCTACACTGCACCGGCGGCATTGATATCTATGGCGCCTTGGGCGACGGCGGCTAGGGCTTTTTCCGCCGCCTTGCTTCCTTCGCTGCTTCCCGTCGTGGATCCTCCCCTCAACGGGAGCTCCGCGACTTCGCTACCCGTTTTGCGATTTTTCTCCAAGTAATGCAGGCACCACAGGTTTCTATCCGCCACCCGCATCCGCAGTTAATTTATAAATACCCTCCGTACGCTTCTGTGCAAAATTGTACAACTCATAAAGATTTATCAAGAGTAAAACCACCCAAAACCCATGCTTCTTCATAGATGGAATGAGGACGTCTGCTCTATTCTTTGTTAAACAACTTCTTTGTCACAAACTATCCTGATTCTTCTTGCTCTGAGCTCCCACAACAAACACATCCCCAATATTTCCCTCCACCAGACCTTATAGTCTGTAATACTTTGAGACAGAGTCGATTATATATCACAAGACTATAATAACCAAAGCTTCCTCCACTAACAGAAAGTAGAAGGGAGGCCAGCGCACAAACAATCCGAATTGAAAGTTACAGATAATGGCTGTCGCGGTAAAAGAATACCTCGTACCTTCGAAAATTGTTCCATTGCGAGACTGGCGACAGTTCTCATGAGCTCCTTGTTGACGAAAAATGCCGTCCTTCGGCGGCCTCCCAGCGTTAAAGGGGGAAATGTTTTGGTGGTTTAATGTTTGAAAAATGTGGTCAGTTGGGGCCCGGAATATCTTAAAGGGTTACCGGTGATGGTAAGTCCTATATCTCTGCAAAGTTACCTGATATAGGTACCCTTCTAGGGAGCGTAGTTCCTTCCCCATTACTGTTTCTGCATACCTTTTTGAGTCGATTGTTATGAAAATGACACCTTATTATTGACAAGTTGGCATCGGCTTTTTGTGTATTTGAAATTGTATTCTCACTGTGTCTGTTCTGGCATCCGCTCCTTGTGTATTTGAATTTGTTTTCTCACTGTGTCTGTTATTGATGCACTTCGATTAACGATTGCTACTTGAATTGTTACACCCGCTTATGTATGTGTTGTTTTTAGTTATAAGGATGAGTCCTCGTTCTGTAAAAGCAGCGATTAGACGCGGACATCGCATCGACTGTGTACAACGATCTACACATCGGAACTCAACCTCGACCAGATCGACAGGCATCTCAGTTCAACACTTATTGTTTTTTAAATTGAGGTTGTCTGGAAACGTTGTGATTGATCGGATATATCTTCCAAAAGTAAAACACCCAAACCTTTCCCCTGATATTTTGTATGAAGCAAAGTGCTTTGAGCATACCACGAGACATGCCAGTCCCTTACTCATACTTCTCCCCACCAACTTCTAACCCCTCCAGATCGACAACGACATCACCGACGTCGTCGCCTTCTGAAGAGTTGAGATGAGACCAGTCCGTCCAGCAAGCAGGCACCCAGAAATGGTCCGTACCGTAGGGTCCCATCACAGGCAGGTTAGTGTACTTCTACGTGGCCGTAATAACCCCACTCTCGCGCCATGATGTCTGCCCATAGACGCATTTGGATGTTGCTTGGTAATCGGCGGCTTCCACCAAGATGGAGGATTGGAGCTTCCCGCCACTAGGTGACGGGCACGGGGTGTTCGGTACCACAGGGTATTTCAATATGGGCCTCTTTGTTTGGAGACAGACGGAGCGGAGTGAGAATCCAACTATAAGCCGTCAAATATTGCGAACAAAAGGTCCCTCACGGAGCGGTTCAAACCACGCTTTGCTAACTTGGACGCTTTCACACGAGGTAGCAGATCACATATGGTTGACGCCACCAAGTGACAAATCCCGTAGTCGTCGTGCCTAGCCACGTCTGTGAGCACCGCGAATGCGTCTGGGTGCCACCCGGCAAGAGTGGATATCGGCACTGGGATCAGTCGGGACCTGGCATGCGTGGTGATGAAGTCTTGATACCTCCTGAACTTTGACGCTTTCGCGGCGTACTAGCTTTAGGTTACTGCCGATCTAAAAAACAAAGGGGGAAATGATTTGGTTCTTTAATTTTTGAGAAGTGCGGTTCGGCTATCCCCCGGTGTATGCTAGGCATGCTCAGGATAATGGGTTAGGTGAGTCATGTGCCTAAATTGCTGGCTCGAAGCCTGTCAGCAGGCAAAAAACAAATGAATTTCAAAAATTCCTCTTTAACACATCTTTGCACGGGTTCAGAAATCGAGGGCTCCAACGGCTTCGAAAGAAATGCCCGATGCATTGAAAGCCTTGAAAATATCGATGTGGAGATCTATTTCCTCTGTAAATTAAATGTACTGTATATCCAATGAATGAATTTTATTATAATTGATCGGATATATCTTCCAAGAGTAAAACACCCAAACGTCGCCCCCTTTTATTATTTGACGGAAAGAACAGTCGGAGAATGGGAAGACGAACTCACATCCTGAGATCTAATTAGTCCCTGGCCTTCCACAGTAAACTTGCGCAGTAACTCTGCCAACACTATGTAGCATGTCAGGGCCTGTTTGGCTCACTGATAAACTTTGATTGTTTTCCATATTTCCGTTCTTAGTGGCTGCAAATTCCTAGAACAAGGCCCTCGATGATCAGTTCGAGGTCCAGAACATCAAGGAAACTGCCGACATCAAAGACTGCGTTGCTATCACCGCCAGCGATAGCAAGCAGCTCCGTGTCGTTCTGCCGCCCTGCACCTACGGCACACACCTCGCCACCAAGACGTCTGAACAGGTCCGCCCTTGCCGAGGCTGATGACCCAACGTTGCTGCCGGCATCCCCTAGCAAAACGATCTTCAAGGGCTCTCCTCGTCGACGAATTAGACTAGAGAAACAGGCACTGATACCGCCGACAACAAAGGACAAGCCACCTAATTGTTCTTCAGAGTTGACGGCTTCGTTAAATGACACGAGATCCGGTGTGAGCCCAATGATAGTGCTGACTGCTGTTGAATACTGAACAGCAGCAACCTCGATAGGATTATCCTGCAACACGGAGACAACATCCAGAACGAAATTCCTCTCGTTCACAAAAGCCTCTGCGGGGATTGATCCACTGCCGTCGATGGCAAAACAAACGTTTGCATTGCAGCCACCAGCAGCGGCCACTTTCTCTCGGAGCTGGGCAGCTGCAGCGGCTGAGAGCCTGCCTGTGACAGGAATTTCATTTACAGCGGCGGCATGGGCAAGGGAAAAGAGTAAAGACAAGGCGGTAACAAGAAAAGTGTTGATCATTATGATAGTCGATGCTTTCGCTTGGAGATTTGGAGCAAATTTTGCTTTTGAGTGGTAGCTGAAAGAAGCTGGCTACTTTTAGATCGTCAGTGAGTTGCCAAGGGCAAGATGCGTGTTTATATATTGTTGAACAATCCTAAGCGTAGGAAACGTCGCGCCTTGCAATCTTGAAGTACACTAATTTCTGCAGTCAAGTTGGTGAAAACCTTTCGCAAAAACCTTTCGCAGCATGCATCTGAGTCATTAATAGTATATAGAATAGGAAGTTCGGCAGAAATTCAGTTCTGCGGAACTGTAAAGAAGGTAAGACTGTGATAACCCTACTCAGATTCACACTCGAAGCACATCTCTACTTCTATTTCTCCACGGCACAACAAAGGCAAAGGTGGTATTCTCTTCTAATCGTAAGATATACTGTATCCCCTTCTCAACAATCGGAACTTTGTAATTCTTTCATGGTTTGATACAAATGGCTCGGCTATATTCGTAGACAGTCGACTGACTTTCTCGCCAATCTTTACGAATGCTAGAAATAAATGCTCTATGTCACTTGAGATACCAAATACTCGATCTCCCATTGGAAAGTGGGGAAAAGTGAGGTTTGTTTACTTTGGGTGGTGCAAGGGATGGGAGTCCTACGATTTTGCGTTCAATCCATGATTCAGGAACTACGCTTCGAATAACGGAGCATTTCTACTTTCGCAAAGTTGCTCACGAGAAGTATCTCTGTGTCTTGCACTGGCAGAGCTTGACGGACATGCCTAATAGAGACTGATGTAGTTTCTTACTCCAATGAAGGCACGTTGGTGAAATCTCTGTATATTGTAGAGATCGACGTATCCGTCTGACATTGACAACTGCTGCCTGGGCTCTGCCCATCTCAACAGCGAGACAATTGCATTGTCATGGCGCGTTTTTGGTTTCTTAGTCCTGTTCGCTAATTTAATGAACGACTTTGAGCAATATTAGTATCACATCCATTGTCGGTCCAATTCTGGAGAGAACAGTAAATGGACCTCTCATATTGTCTACACTCGAACAATGAAGTAAAGCCCATTCTTGATTGTGCAAGAAGAGAAGGCAGTTGTGATAGAAAAGAATATTCATACTGTGCAGTATTCTGTCATGAGACAATTCGCATCCAAGTGGTAACTGCTTTTTCATATGTGATACACGCTTTACGCTGCTAGTAGATACTGAACGCATTAAACTTCCTCCTTGTAACGCCATACCGCCATACACACGTGCTCTTCAAAAGGAATTCCTTGAAGAAAATACTGCACCCCTTAGTAACTGCAACACGAGTTTTGTATTACTTGCAAGGTATTCGAGGCTCGCCAATTAAATACTCGAGAGGTCTACCTGAATAGTGTCTCTTCTGTAATTTTTCTCATGCGATCGTTATGCGTGGCTGAGTGCCTTGTTTGCCTTGCGTAAAGACCCCCGCATTGCTTTTGGTTGTTTTATTAATGTTTTATTAACGCCTCAGTGGAAAATTGCTGCTGGGAAGCGGTGCTTTGCAGTCAACATGCGACGCTTTTTCCATCGCTATTGAAAAAGTGTCTTTTCTACAATTTTCGTCGAGTTCTGTTGATTGGATGTACAACAGACGTAGTATGGGGCAACACCGGGGGCTTTTTTAATCAAGGATCAATGGTAGAGAAGGTGGGAATGAGCAAGTGATTACAGAGATGAGGCCTAATTTGCGTAGCGATAGGACACGGGGGTTCCTTTACTGTAACGGATAAGCTGGCTGATATCTAGCTAGCCAACTTGCCTGATGATTGAAGGATCACCTTTGAGATATTCGATACTGGCATGGAGTGGCCCGGTTGCGAGTACGTGACCTTCGCGAACTGCGAGAGTGAAAATGTCACGAGTAGGCAGGTGTAGGATCTAAAATTCTGCTGCTACCCAGACATCATTGTGTTTTACTGTACAGTATGCAGGTAAAAGTATGAATAGTTTCATATTTGCAAAAAAACTCATTTGCGCTGCAGCGTTGTAGAGGGTTATAGTAGGAGTTATTCCAGCTCGGAATGCGATCAGTTGTCGCTCGCTGTATTCCAGAGCATAGCAGGGACGTGCAGCTGAGCCACGGATATGGATTAATTAATTTTGCCTTGGAAGGTATACCGTATGTACCGTGTTTCACGGTGTGAGGAGCTATGGCATATGTACATACACTCAAAGGCGCCATAACGTGATCAAGAATGATCCGCTGCATTGCATGGACTTCACAACGGTTTTGGTTGCCTTTGTAGAAATCCGCAGTATTCCGCAAATAACATGTACCCAGTTTGATCACCTAACCGAAGCTCCTCTATCTTTTTGTGTTGAGACATTGGATCCTAGTTCCTTATCGCGTTTGCATTTTATTGTGCATTACGTACAGCTCACCGTGAAAAAGGGAGTGTGTCTACTGCGCGACTGCAAACAGGCTACTGCATGCAGAGTCCCGCAGTAACCACAGCACACCACCTGCCCCGACTGTAAAGTACTGTAATTCATCGCGTGAGGTAGGGGTAAATAAAATTGAAACATATTCAGGAGGCACAGTGGTGCCATTGCGACCATTGCGGTAAATGAATGGGTTACTACTTCGTAATTCGTTCAAAGATACAAGAAAGAAAAACTTTCTTCGATCTAACGAATGGAAATAACTAATCAATAGTAATTTACCATAGTAGCATATACTAGATATGACCTTTGAATAAATCCCTTTTTATGGCCAAAGTAAATGTGTTCTTGATGTCTTGTGTGTCTTCTTGATGCTAAGCGAAAATTTAAGAAATTTAACCATCACGTTCAGCTGTGGAGTACAGACACAAAATTTCAATTCCCAAGCCCCTTTATCCACGATATACCACGTAAAGCAGCTCTAGTGGTCATCAACATCCGTAAATGTGTATAGGAAGAAAACAGATCGGAGTACTTAATTTTCCTGACTACATTGATAGAATAATATAATTTGCACTAAGTGAAATGATTCCCTTTATCGAATAATACGATTCTTTTTATTTGAGGTTCTTCAGTCTAAAATGGAGCGATAGAAAGGTTTATGGATAAGCAAAGATGTGAATCAGAAGCTGGAGTTCGTTAACGGCGCACGAAAGAAGCTCCGAAGAGGACACCCGAGGCTGGGCCCATCCTTTGGAAATCGTATATCTCGATGGGTGAACTTGGAATATAAGTCGTGTTCTGAATTTCAAAAAATTTTGTGTCAAAATTGTGTGTATAATATACTACTAAAGTTCGTTCCGCTTTGCATTAGTCTGCGCGGCTAAGGTGTATAAAATTGTTACATGAGTGCAATCGAACCAAAAAGCTTTAAGTATTCAATTTTAAGCTCGTTCCGGAAATAAGAGTACAGAACAAATGTTTGATGAGGGTATACCGAGTTATTTTGCATTGACTCAAGAGGGCTTAAATACCAATTCAATAGCAAAATATACTTATTTGGTGTGACGGCTTATATTTCCATTGAAACATGTGGGGTAGATATTTCATTAAAGAATCAGACTTCAGTAATTATTGGCACATCTCATTTGCTTGTTTTGAAGCGGTTCATAAATAGGACAAAAATTCATGTGCATCTATTTCAAAGCTATTCTTTGTAAACATTCTAATAGCGGAAAAATGTTTTCACAGGTTCTCTGTGACTCTCATTTTTGTACAGTTTGATATATGTAGCAAGCAGAGAAAAGCAAGAAAAAGTTCCATGATTGCGAAATTGCCAGTATTTTCAGACCACTTTGAATAAATCCGAACTAAGTTGAAATTTTTTGGCTAGACTTTTAAATAGGAATTAATGAAAAATCTGAAAGGAACTGTCGTTATAATTTTGTGAAACTAACTAAATCCGTTTGTAAACAGAGTATCTGACATATACTATGCATTTTTGTATAAAACATTTCTCATATAAAACATTTATATAATTTCATCGGCTTTTATTTATGTAAAAAATGTAGAAGAGAAATCACCTTGGTAGCCCTTGGTTATTTTTTTCTCTCTGAACCACATTATCAGTACTCTGAATATATTTCATGTTAAACTGAAACAGAGAAAAAGTTATCGCACCAACTTTGGCTCAATGCGCCGACGAAAGGTACCTACGAGGGCCCTGCAGAACGGATTTGAGATAGAATGACAGATAATGACAATAAATCGTTAGAAAGAAACAAGACAACTGACTTCGAGAGGCTTGCGTGTGTGCTCCGACCGCAAAGCACCCCAGTTGTTTACTGAGTGCGCCAAGATCGAGTTACCCTTGTTCCTTTCCCCTTGATCATATCGTACGATAAGCTAAGATATATATATATACCGGCAACCATTCTGCGCGCCCTTTCATTTGGCGCCAACTTCCTGCGCTCAACTTTGCACTGGCAGTACCCAAATCCCATCGAAAGTGAAGGAGAAATTGCAGTGCGCTTAAGAACAGTAGACCGCATCCGCTAGTGCTCTTCTCCATTCTTCATCAAAATGCATTATTACTCTTGACTTGTCGAGTTTCATGTCATCCAGCCATGAATGCAAATGCCTAATATTACTGCGTAATATTTACAGTCTGCTACTGTACAACGTCCATGATTTTGTGGACCAATCTTTCATCACTCCAGTCCTTACTGTGGATATATTAATAAAAGATTGGATGCGTTGAACTGCAATACTGTTTATCAATATACCTTTTAGAGGTAAAGCGATATCTCGACTCCCAAATATTTTTTCCCGTGGAAATTATTTTCATCATCAATCTCTGCTACAATGGTCAACTCATATTTATATTATAAAAATAGATACTGTTTACGATTGAAGTTTTTGAACTTTTCAGATATCTGGAGTTTTAATTATGCATTAACATATCGTAAATTTTCCCAATTATAACGGGGATACCTTGACACGTTCATACCCTAAAAATGTCAAATGTGTTCATATTTCTCAAATACAGTTGTATGGGGTAAATAAAGTTGCGTTTGCTACGTAAAAATGACATGTTGATGTCTCAGAGATAATTAACAGCTTTTTACTTGCAAAAATTAGTTCAAAAGCCTAAATGAATCGTTGGCTTAGTCTAATTTTGAAAAAAGTGATGTAAAATATTCTGGGTGGTTGGATACACTTCTAAACAGAGTACTATTGTATCACAAATATAATAAGTTGGTTATTCGATTTATAGTACTATATGTCGTTTACTTA
The DNA here is from genome assembly GCA_002205965.3 of Kappaphycus alvarezii. NCBI lineage: Eukaryota > Rhodophyta > Florideophyceae > Gigartinales > Solieriaceae > Kappaphycus > Kappaphycus alvarezii. Next base: position 112,075 of record NADL03000858.1, read on the forward strand.
TTTTTTCATTTGGCATCACGAAATAGAAATTTAAGGCGAAAAACTAAATTTCTATTCCACCTTTTTTGCTTGAGGTTAAGCCGTGGACCAAAATATTTATTTTAAGTTCTAGTTTAACTTTTTGGAATTAATTGAAATTAAATTTTATTTAAATTGTATAAGCCATATTTGTAGCCTATTTTTCTTCATTTTATAACATTTTTTACGGGTTTAGTAGAGCTGCCTAACTTTTAAATTGTAATAACAAGAAATATCATTTCATCCATTGCGTTCAAAAGAGAAAATAATGCACTTGTGTAACTAAGAGAATTTAAGCAAGCTCTACTTTTTTCAACGTAAATTCATTAAACTGTAGCATTGATGGTTTTATACCTAAAACTATTTTAATATATCTTGGTCCTCATGAATTATATGTAAAAATCTTTTCATTCACTCCATGTATTTTTTATTTCCATATTTTCTGTTCTTTGTTCTTCAATGTAAGTATTCCTTGTTTGGAATAGACTTACACAAATTGGGTCCAAGGAACAATTCGCATTGGGGTACTTTCTTGAAAATATGTTTTATACTCATGATTCAAATTATTTTGTATCTAGGGAACTTCTTAAGCATTCCTGTCGAAAAACTTTTTTCGAATCTATCTGCTGGAATAATCTACAACCAACAGAGTGACTTTTGTCTATCCGTCTTAGCGTTTTCCTCATATGAAGCACACTTTATCCTCATATGAGGACTCTCTCAGTTACATTTTGGAAAGGTAAATGTTTTGAAACCCCGAAATTATTACCGCAAAAAAGTCTTTTATGTTAAGTTGCAATACAATAATTCTTACTGTAAATGTGCCCACGTTTCTGAGACCCCCCACGATAATACAAACTATAATTTTCTTCCAAAATGAAGCCGTTTTTTACAACTTCTTGCGAAGAGTTGAAGTTGGCGAGAGAAAATTACTCTAGTAACCGGGGTCAACAGTCTTAAAAAGTTTGTTTTGATCGGCCATCTATACACTCATGAAATAATGCGGAAGGACATGAAATGCGCTGAGGTAAAAAATATTGAAAAAGAAGTGCTACTAGTAGTCCTCATATGAGGACATGTGTTCACATATGAGGACAAAAGTCCTATAGACACTACGAGTATATGAAATTTTAAAAAAAAGCTGGTTTGTTATTCAATATTTTTAGCCCTTTTAAATTATAAATGGGAACATTCAAATTTTGCATCCAACGACTAGTGACGCTAGCATGTTAGTTGGGCCCAAACCAGAATTACTGTCTGTATTTCAGGCACTCGAGGCAGAATTAGTAGGATTTTTTTGTGTCATTGTACAGAATTTCAACTATCTCTGCTTTATAAGATTTGAAAAAATGCTAAATTAGTCTATCAAACGTTCGAAAATATTGAATCCTTTTTTAATTCATGAATAATAACTGAATTCTTCTCTGAAACACGATATCTCTCTCCATACCCAGAATGCTCCACTCATCGCTCCTTTTACTGCTCTCATTGCCGGATACTTTTCTATCCCTTGAATTGGATACTTGTTTGGTTCTCTGCTTCTTGATTGTAGATCTATTTCTCTTTGGATATCCATTTAAATATATCTAAAATGGGCAAAATGTAGTTAGTATACTTCCAGTGGCGCGAAAATTCGGGTTCTTCAAAACTGCATTAAAATCTTGCTGCCGGGTCAAAAGTATAATTTCAAATGATTTTTAGTGGGGCAGGTTTAATTGAAGTAGTGCAAAAGTTATAAGTCCACCTAATTTCGTTTCCGACCATACAGCATGATTTACAGTACCAAAAATGAATAATTTCCATCACCTAGGTAGTAAATGATAGGTAAGTCAGAAGCAGACTCCATTGGAGACAACCAGTGAGGCATTTTATTGAAATAGAAACGCCCTTCCCCCCTGATGTTTGATCCAGTGCTCGGATAGCGACCTATAGGGCCATTTCCTAGATGTTAGAGGACGCATCGAGACGCCACCACCAGTGTGAGGGTATAGGAATGGTGACTGACCTGTTCCTATCACGCAACTCAGCTGAAATCCTGTTATGATCGTATCTTGTCACTCGAGTAACGCACTCAAGATTTTAAGGGCATTGGGGTTTGTCATTCTGAGATGAGGAGGGGCCGGCTAGTTCACAAAAATGATATTAAATTTTTTGAAAATGAGGGTGCATTGACTTGAAAGAGATCTATCAGAAGGCTGATAGGCGCTGTAAAACTCGAGGTTTGAGCGTGTTTGGATCTAAAAACATCAGCTTATTAAATATCGTGCTCTAATTATCGCTTTACGTGTTTATATCGGGATTAAGGACCGAATTATTACACCACAAAGCATTTTATGTAAATAATTAGTTTCATGGGTACTGCTGAGAATTTATAGTGCCTTCGCCTTCACGAAATATTATAAGTTTATTAGAAATTATGAGTGAACATGACAGAGGAGTCTGAACTTGGCTGTGATTTGCAACTTTAGGAAGTCTTTGCGGTCATGGCTGCATCGGCTGACTGTAAGCACTTTAGATGAAGACCATCCAGGTAGCTTCCAGCCATACAATCCATTCCCATAGCTAGGCAGTATAATCTTATTTTGAGTAAGTGAGATAGGTTTCACGTAGCCGAACTACCTTTTTCCCCAAGAAAATGTAGTTTACAGCTAAAACAGTATTAGCAGGGCTGTACAGCGCCCAACTTATGAACATCTGCTACACACTCCATTTATTGCTCAACTAGTTTCTTGTTTTCATCCCTCGAATCATTCTAAGAATAATCTGCCTAGTTCGACTATCACAATTGCAGGTCGATTGTAACCTTCCACTTCGTTTTAATTTTATCAATCAAAACGTTTTCAGCTCCAATTAATCGCCAATAAGATCAATGGTATCATATCTGAGCTCTCTTAGATCGTCAAAATTTCCAATATCCAGTCGGACGCATTTTAACAGGACCATGCTATCCTCTTTAGTTCAGAATTCATAAAATTTGATCCAACTGCTAAGCCATCAACTGTAATCTATGCTTTAGAGATTAATTTTAAGTAGTTTTCTAAACTGTGCTCTTTGCTACAGCTGTAGGCGATATACTCGATACTCGAAAAAATACGCTGAGGTCGGAACACTTAACCAGCTACCATACACTAACACCATTTTAATATTCCTTGCTAAGAGATTGAAAACGAATCCAGAAGAAATATCTCAAAGCATCAATTCCGTAGACTTGCGCAAAGTTTAGGAAGTTAAAGTCTTCTGGAATATTGGCTAAAACTATGAAATCGCCATCGCTTGTGCGCAAAAAGTTACCGAGGCTCTCCAGAAAAAGGATCCACCGCTGCCTAATTATTTTCTGTTCTACAGTACTACCTCGAGGAATCCTATGGTAGTGTTTTGAAATGGAAATAATTTCTTACCAGATACATCGAATCTATCAAACGTGAAGCATTCTTACACCAGTTTTGTCTCTGTGAAGACAACTACAGGAATTCAACTAATTTTTATCTTACTACCGAGGATGAATTAGCGGAGCTAAGCTCTGATGTACTCTTTAGGCAGAGTCAATAAAATGCTGATCTTGGCCCTCGACCTCAAAATAATCAGTCTGGAAAAGGCCTAAACGATTCCAAGTCCAACTAAAGTAGTCAAATTCGCAGCTTTTTGCTTCTGTAAACCTTCTTAATGTTCCCTGGGGCAATAAACAGCCTACTATTCCCTTCTGAGCAAAAGCATTATTCGTCTTGGAGTGCTTCGTACTATATATGCTCACTTTTATCATGTAATTTGAACAGGTATCACCCAAGTTATCCGTTATAGTAGACAAATCACTCATGTGATCGTCAATTTATACCTAAGTTTCGCGGGGAAATTGGTATGGAATACGTTTTTCTCAATTTTTTATAGGTATTCTCTCGTGAGTTTACGTTTTTAGTAGTCAGGAGAGAGAGATCTTATTTAGAAGATTCGCATAGGCTTATCACAGCTCTCAATTGTAAAGCTTCCTGCAATTCATTTCAATCGCAGTTTGCTGCTGAAAGAAAGAGGCCAGAGTAAGCACAGGATTCTGTTCGGCGAAATTTCTGGTATTCTTTCAAGATGACATGTATTTGGAGATGCACTGCAGTTCAGGTTCTGTGTCAAGACCAGCAGAGCAGTCGATAGCAAAAGCCGAGGGGTGAAAGTTTATCTTAAGGTCACCAAAAGCTTTTAATAACCCCCGTTTTTGAATTCTTCGGCCCGCCAGAGGAGGAGGGAAGAATCAGAGGACGGAGAAAAATAACTACTAAATCTGTACCAAAAAACCTTCTCTCTTCTCAGTTTCAAATTCTCAGCCTGGTATTTCTCCAAACCAAGTGAAAATATCACCCTTTTGTGTGGTCAAAAGAGAGAAGAGCCTGCTATCTAGTGTCTATTGGACCATTGTCTTCATATGAGGACTACTTTTAGCATTTCGTTTTTAATAAAATTTTTTACCTCAGAGCGCTTCTTGTCCCTCTGCATTAGTTCATAAGTATACATGGCCGATCCAAATAAACGTTTCAAGACTGTTGACCTTGGGTAAGAGTAGAGCAATTTTCCCTCACCAACGTCAGCTCTTTGCAAGAAGTTGTAAAAACGACTTCATTTTGGAAGGAAGTAAAGTTCATATTATCGTGGGGGGTTTCAGAAACGAATGCTCATGTACAGTAAAAATTACTGTACCGTTCCTCAGTGCAAAAAATATTGATGTAAAAAGTTCGGGCTTTCAAAACATTTGCCTTTACAAAATGTAACGGAATCTGTCCTCATATGAGGACAAAGTGTGCCTCATATGAAGTGGTGGTAAATTTTTATGGATTGTACAATGTTGCACAGAAGCGTGCAGAGGGTATTCATAAATTAACTACAGATTATGCCGGCGGGTAGAAAACTTTTGCGCCTGCTTATTTGGAGACCAAATGCAAAAAGGGTAACGAAGTCGCGGAGCTCCTGTTGAGGGGAAAAACCACGACGGAAAGCAGCGAAGGAAGCAAGGAGGCGGAAAAGACCCTTACCTTCGTCGCCCAAGGCGCCATATGAAGGCAGTGCTATGACGAATAGACATTAGTAGGGCGCCTGTTGAAGATGACGGTGCTTTATGGAAACAGCAGTGTAATGATCGACGAGATAGGTAAGGCTGGTGTGTCGCTTCGCTTTTTCGGACACTGGCGAAGTGTCATTCTTTACAGCGATGAATTTTTCTCCCTGTTGGGCACCTATTTCGAAAACCGACCCAATGCAATCGTAAACAAGAACAAACAAAGGGTGGAGCTCAATGCTATAGTGGGCACAAAGGGCTGTATAATGGCGTATTTTTTTGGTCTCTCTGGACCAGGTAAGCTATAGTTCCAGCATGAGCGTAAGAGGAGGAATGTAAGCTGGTGCCAGATACATTGAGTCTATGCGAGTAAGAATAAACCTCGGAGTGCACTTTGTACATGTCTCGGAGCAGTCTCGTGTTGGGGGGCTCGGGATCGCCAGAATCCCGCTTGAGAAGATGGGCAATATGTTGGAGGTTCTCAAGGAGATGATGGGAGGGAACAGAGCAGGGATCAGGATACGACGGCTCCAGAAAACGGGTATTATCGAACCACTTGAACATCATTGCTTCGAGCAACATAGCGGATTGCAGCAATGAGATATTTCTGCAGCACTTTTTGACGGCCTACTATATCGGGACCAGTGTTGCACTAAGATGCATAGTGACTGCATACATTGAAAAAAGCTCTAGAACGGGTACAAATGGGTACAGATATATGTTATAGAGAAATGGGCTACCGGGAAGGAGATAGACTACAGTCATCCAAACCTCCGGGTGGAGATGAGCATCATTAGCTGGGGGAGGGAAAGTTGTGAAGGGAAGGCTTGGTAAGGACGTATAGTTTAAGCAGGTGCTTCAAACACATTGAGTAAACTCAGCGCCGTATGAGTAGAGGGAATTATGGGTGAGTAACGAGAGTCGTCTCTGGAAAATACTTTTCATGATGACGTCTTGTAGATGTGCAAGAGGATGAGAACTGTTGTCCTAAACGAGACGTAGGAGGGAATCCATGGAAAGTGAGGGCAAGAAAAGAGAAGAAGGGGTGAATGCAGCTCGCACAGAAGGTCCAAGAGACACGACAGAGTGGAAAGGGCTGGTGCAAGGGCTGAGATGAGAAGAATGACATGCATTAACGTTGCGTAAGGTAAGAAATCTAGAAGAAGATCTATTTCGGATTCAGAATTTTAATTTGCAAGGAATTATTACAGTAGCTGAATTTAAGAGATATTCTAAATTTGGGTGAGCGTGCCAAATTCATGGGCTGATGATTTTTATATTACGCTCGCTTGAGTAGATGTCAGTACACACCAAGGTTCTGGGTGATATCAAGAGTGACTTTGAAAAATCTATACAATGGCCGCGTCAGCTTCCACTCCTGACCGATGGGTGGCGGGCATGGGTACTGGACCCAGATATTTACCTTGAAAAATATCATCTACTAGTCTTTCTTGCTCAAAAGATTCCGTTTGATGCATTTTATGTACTTAGTATGTTTGCTTGAGACTTTACGATCTGCCGAAAAGACTTTATATGCTAATTAAACCGCTTTCTCTTGAAGAAGGCAAGCAATTTGACAGACAATTTAAAGTCTATTCCCAACTTATTGGGAAGTTGAGGGTCAACTATAGATCAAGGAGACGTTCTTTTAAGCTTCTCACATATCATAGATGGTAAACTATGCCTCTTCTATACTCACTTACAGACCTTAACACTTTCGTCATTACTAATCTCCTATAGTTCGCTCAACTACAATACAGTAGCACTTTTGTCGCTTGCAACAACTCCTTGGGGTAATTTGTTCTGAGTACATATTCTCCCAACGATTTATACACATTATTTTGTACTCTTATTGAGGGTTTTACTCCAGATGTATTTGAGTTTAGAGGTATTAGGGAACACTTGAGTGGGATATTTTTTTTGTAACCGTGGAAATCAATAATGCCCGTATATAGTCCGCAGGGACCGAGAATGAGTAGTTTCGTAAGACATGTGTTAATGTTTCGATTCGTGAGAAGTGGGATAAAGAGAACACCGAAAATATCCTCCTTTATCTTTATGCTGACGCAATGCATAAATATTAAGCCTAGTTTTTCGACGCGTGTTCCCTTAGTAGAAACGGGCGTAACTTCTGTGAAGTATGTTAGTGGCTTGTAAAGTAATATGCTAAGGAAGTAGAACCAAATGAGATGATTTGCAACGCCGTAGAGGTCCGATTTAACTTCGATGATTTGCTAATCTGATTGGTATACTTGTGTTATCCCTATAAAAGGGCTGGTTTTAACGCACGAGAAAAGTGTGTATTGCTGTATAAGGCGGCTTTGCAGGATAAAATGCTCTCCGATTTCCTCCTAATCAGGGAGTTTCACACTTTTAAGGACATAAAGGGTACCATAGTAGAACTAGTCGAAAACTCTGAGACATTTCAGTCGCTGTGTGAGGTACTGAATGTAGATCATACAATGATTTCTATCGTACACCCTGAAAAGAATTATCAAAGGCCGGCTACTAGAAGATCAACATTGGAATCTTTCAGAAGCGATGTTAAAAGTTTGGAAAAACAGCTGGTACCCTGGATCAGATAATCAATTTGACATGTTAATCTCGCAGTTAGAAAGCATTCCTCTTACCACCACGAGAACCAGTCTGGGATCCTGAAGTAAGCAGAAGTATGCTTCTACTGCCCCACATCTGCACATTTTGTGAATAGTTGTCCTTTGAATCCACATATAAATACCCTTTGTAAAAATTGCTGTTGTTCACTATGAAAGTAACTGCTAATCAACAGACAACAAACAAGCACATTTATCGGAAGCGAGAAGCGAATTAGACAAAAGATGAAAATTTTACAAAACAGGAAGGATAAAAGATTGACCGAAGCCGATAACGTATCCATCGCTGACGAAATCGGTCAAGTCAATATGACAAAAAGGGATGGAGAAGGGAAAATTTTATTGAGAAAACCTAGGTTAGATTATGGAATTATTAAATATATCGCAGTACCTGTACCTTCTCGTACGAATATGTCTGACCAAGTTGTTCCAGGAGTGGAAATCACCCCGGCCAAGAAAATGAAAAAAATAAGAAATTCAAGAGTATCCCTAAGGACATACTAGAGTATGTGAAGAAGTGAAATTTGGTAGTTGAGCTTGCATCGACCGTGAATGGAATATTGTTTGATCAGCTTTTAAGGGTTGGCGCAAAGTCTGCGAGTAAAGAACTCAAAAACATTATAAGGTCTAATAAGTTCGCTAAGGGAACGAAATTATTTCCCCAATCCGCTTCGACAGCACTAAGACGTCTTAAACTGGCACCAGTCGAAGAAGATTGAATGAAAATCCGAACTCTTTTTTATTGGGGCGCTGTTCTCATTTCAGAGAATTTATTAGCATATATTGGTCTCGAAGCTATTCTAACTCTACGAAGAGTACCTGTTGCGGGTGGAACCATATCAAAATGAATGGCAACAACCATACAGCTCTGCTGTTATAGCATTTCAAACAAGTGCAGATAGTCTGAAGTAAATGTGGTATCATTTTTTATTCAAACTAATGACCGAGGAGAGATAGTATGGACTCTCTTGAGACACTACAAAGGCTAATGACAAGACCAGTAATGACTAAATCTGATGTGAAAACTTCAAGGTCATCAGACCATCCCATTAGTGACTCAAAAAGACATTCCACCAAAAAGAGAAGTACTAGGATCCATAAAAGAAAACCATTACCAATCTGATGTATAAAAGCTCAACGGACCAAATTAAAATAGAGTGTATATAATACTTATTATAAGATAGTCGAGATAAACTTTTACAGTGGCAGATGGCATGAAATTAAGAAAATGCTCGAGTCCTGTATCTTTAATACACATGAGCAAGTGTTAGTTTTCCTAAATACCATAAAAATATCTGCATATAGCTACGAGGTACTTTTGGATACAGCTTCTTATCATGACCAGCGGGCATGCGTTTTCATGCATAGTTCCCTACGCATAAACTTTCAAAAGCGGAGTGTAGTGGTTGGTCAGACATACTAGTACGTGTACTAGTATGTCTGAGAAGCTCAAAATGTTACTTTAACTCCTCTGTATAAGAGGACATATCCAATACACAAGACAGATTTACTCAGTAACTGCAACTACTCAGCGACTGCTGGAAAGTCCACCCAGACACGAGTAGCAAAAACGATTTCCAGGTAAATCATTTTTGTTTAACTAGATTTTCCCTGCCTTTCGAGAAAGATCTCCCCATTAATGGGAGCATAGTTCCGAAATCGAATGCTAATATAGGAGGAGGGTAGGTATACCTGCCGTCATACCTTGATTTTTCGGCGTTATCATCAAAGACCGAATACATTCTGACTGTAAAATTTTAACTGCTCTTCGCCCTCCTAGTGATTCAGCTCGTGGATAAATGACACCAATAAAACCTTTAACTGTTCAAAGCCACCGTAAATCATGAACTATCCCAGATGAAGGCCAGTCTCATACAATTGATACTAAATCTACCACCCTTTCTTCATGGCCGAACAACCCACAGCTCGTGAAAGCTTATGGTCCTTCCGCACTCCGTGATCAATTCATCTAAATCTTCTTCTCTATGAGCTCCTCCATCCTTTGATGTAGTTTTATGCGGTCTCTAAACACTGCTGAGATGAGGTATTGATTCCATATATAGTGGACGAAAAAGTGTGAAACTAAAATAAGAGCTTTTGTTCTGGCATTTTTTTCGATCTGTTGGCCGGAACGAATAACAAAGTGTGAAATCTAGCCTGTCTGAAGTCAGATTCTCGAGGCAAATTGACTCGGAGCTGGCTAATGGTCGCGCGAATTATTGCAAGACAGCATACTTAAAATGTGAGCCCAATCATTCGTTATTCTCTTCCTTGGGACCTCTTCTTGGGATAAACTTCTCCTATTTTATTCGAATTGAGATAATAGTTTCTACCGCATTTTTATTATGAACTGCTTATGTCCGTTCATCCCGCTGCATCTAGCTGAAGTATGATAAGGTTCGAGGTCAGCTTTTGTAAGATTTATCAGGCCAGTAAGATTCGAATTTCTATGAAAGGATCGGCGAAACAACCAAAGACGGAACAAAGTACCACCCATTACCATCAATGGAAAGAATACCCAGAGCTTACCAACCAAATAACCGACGCGCGAAGTGCTTATTAGCCCAGATACCTTCACCGCTTGTCACTGAGTCTTTTGCATTCCCTTTACCTTGCATGCCAGTTGTTTCCTTCTCTAACCATTTCTTTGCCCTTACTCCTTTAGTCTTATAAAAGTTCACTGTTTATTGTCATGTAATTGAATGGGAGTTTGTTCAGGTTTGAGGGCAAAACCGGACAAGATTTTAGTCTTTGGGAAGCTCGAGCAGAGGTTGCTCTGTAAGATAAGGCGGCGTTGAATGGGGTTTTGGAGGATATCGCTGGAGATGGGAAGAGGTGAGTATCGGATCGGGGTACGTTAATGGTCGCTAAGGCACGGGCTATAATTATGTCTGCTCTAGGGTATAAACCTAAGAACCTTGTTCTAACATTCAAGAGAAACACGTTCACAATGTTAAAGAAAGTGAAGGATGGGTATTGGGTCACGAATTTGGTTGCAAAATTGCAACTCCACTTTTAGCTGGTTAAACTTGGGCATGATGGCCAAGAAATGAAGGAGTACATCTCTATCTTGAGGAACTGTTTAAAGAATTTTCCTTGATGGGAAGCCCGATGGGTTCAGGCATGCAAATAATTATGTTTCTGGCATCTGTCGGACTATGAAGTTATTCTACATTCGGTCATGCGATTGCGTCATTTCAGACGTCTTCTGAGACACGAATCTGAGAAAAGGAAACAGCTACCTTACTAAAAAGCACGAAGAGAGTACATCTTGGCAGTATGATGAAGTGCTTGCAGTCAAGGTTGAACAATGCTGAACAAATTGTTGATTCAGGTGCCTCTGAACACACGGTTAGCTACGAAAAATTCTTTGTTGATGGAGCGGATGTGCATTATCCAAAGCATGTCACTGTCGGAATCGGGTCCGATATTGACGAAATCAAGATAAGAATAGGGAATATCGACATTTAGCTCCGCAGGAACTTGGGAAATGTTGAAAAGGTTATCGGTATAGTAATGTTTGTGCCGCAACTGCATTTTTGCCTTCTTGAATTCCTGGCTCTATGGAGATCTTGGCACAAGGTCATGTTCGTAATACATAGTTGCATCGTTACCAAGGCTGGATCCGTTTCACTTCGGGGCCGATTGAGCAAAGGGATTTTTGTTATCAAAGTTCGAATGCGACGAGCGGATAACTATCATTCCCCAAATGGAAACAAGTAAACGCAAATATAGCCGCGGTGAAAGGGAAAGCACTCTGACATGAACGACTTTGTCAAGCACATTTAAGAGGAATTCGGGACCTTGCTCGAAAAAAGGCAGTAGTCGGACTGAATCTTCAAGTCCGGAGAAAAATGGCTCGACCATGCGTGGCATGCCCATTAAAAAGGAAAAAATGATTTAATTGGGTAACAGGAGTGTACAATTAGAGTTTTTGAGTAGTCCATACACAAGGACCTGTCTGGAAGGATCACAAACACGTCGCTGGTGGAATCAACCTGCTACGTTATCTTCAGCGGTGAGTGTTCTGGCTACGTGTTTTTAGTGTCCATGGAAAGGAAGAGTGCTGATGCAGCCACATTTAAATGGAGATAACTAATCGAACACGAATGAAAAGCGCTGTAGCAATGTTCTACCGCGCGGACATAGCTATATAGTTTTGGGCAGAGGCAGTGGTGAATGCAACAGACATCTGGAACCGCTGTTTAGTCCTTAAATACATAGGAAGATCTCCTACTAAGTTTTACCGTGAATGAAACCCCGAATAGACTACTTGGGAATGTTTGGGAGAATTTCACAGTATCGTGTGCCAAAGCACCGCCACAATAAACTCATAACCGAGTCGAAAAAGAGAGTATTTGTAGGAAAGTATGATAAAATTACTTATAAGGCTTGGTTAGTCCATTGGAAAGGTCCAATTATTTCAAGACACATTCAAATAATGATGAACAAAATCTAGGAACAAATTGTTTCCAGACATGTATCTCAGTTGATGGGCCGAGCCCAAATGAAACGTATAAGGATTATAAGTCATAACAAGAAAATAGTCAACTAAAAACGCTGACCGAGACAAGTTTTTGACACACATTCCTTTTTATTCAGGGACGCGGACAGCAGCTACGTTTGACAATGCCGAGGAAGTGGTAGAAATAGGTCTCCTGTAATTTAGTCTGGAACAGATTCAAATATGGAATAAATCACGGAAAAAGAAAAGCACACAAATGGAAATCAACCCACTAGAATTTTCCCGCAACGCATTCGCAACCGAATCAATCTTCTGTGCCTGTTAATGCAGCTTTTGCTCTTATCAGCGAATTAATTAGCGTATCTGGTGCATGATCACACTCCATCGAATCTGTACAATTGAAAAGTACTGATTCGAGAGATTGGCTTCATAAAGTAAAATCAGAATTGAATTCCCTGGCAGATCACGGCGTGTGGGAAATTCTGCTAGCACAGGATAGATTTAAACCGATCTCTACAAGGTTGACTCTGCAACGGAAACAAATAGCTGAGGGTTCCATAGCCCGAAACAAGGCTAGGCTGGTAGTGCAAGGATTCTTGCAAGGGAATGAGGCATATACATATGCTCCGGTAGTTTATTTTACATCAGTGGGGATGGCCACACGGTTGCTGTAAGGATGGTTTACGTCATCTGACAGGTTGACGTAAGCAATGCTTTCTTGCATGGAAAAATAGACAGTGATATTTACATCACATTGCTCGAGGGCTAGGGAGTCAGTCTGAAACAAGTTCAAGAGATGAAGCTACTAAAAGGACTTTATTTTCTCAAGCGAGCGCCGAGGCTCTGGTATAATAAATTGAACTGTGATTGATAGTTTTATGTTTTGAAGAAATCAAATCTGAACTACGCATGTAAAGGAAAAATAATGTTTGAGTTTTGCTGTTTGTTGATTACATCATTCTGATGGGACTATGTCAGGTAAAGTTGAGGAGGTGAAGGGATTGTTTCGAGAAGAAGTAGACATGAAGTGCATTGGCATTATGAAAGAATTTTCAGGTCTCCAGTTCATCCGGGATTAAGAGGGGGCAGTTATATCCCTGTCTCATTACTCAAATGAAATCCTTGACCGGTCGATATGAAATACTGCAAGATTATGAAAACCCCGAAATCATTAAGCGAACTAAAGCTCATGCGACGGAGCAAGTTGATCAAAAGAGTTATCAGGAAATTGTTGGAGCATTCTTGTATTTGTGCACAAATAACCATCCCGACTTCTCAGCTGCAGGTCAATACCTTTCCAGACACTCAGTACGTGCGGAATAACTCTACTACACTGCCGCGAAAATGTTACATTGTTACTTGAAAGTAGCCTGTAACTCTGTAGTGAGGATATCTAAGAACACCAGACCTCTTGCTTGCTTCTTTAATAGTGACTGGACAGTTGACTTCTCCGACAGAAAGTCTACAACAGGCATACTCATATAGCTAGGAGTATCTAGTGTCTACTTGCAGACAATTGAACAGGACTGCATCGCGTTATATTCAACTGAAGCCCACAAAATTAATATTTGCGAGGCCACTAAGCATTATTATGGCTACGAGCATTACTGGATGACTTGGATGAAACTGAAATCATTCCGATATTATTTCACGAATATAATCAAGGTGCAAGTAAGTGGAACAAAAATAGCTCTCGTAAATCGAACCATATGTTTTTCAACCGACACTTTGTGAAAAAGCCGTTGAACGCGGGCAAATCATGATACAGCACTTTCCAACTGATCAGATGATCTCTGATGCTTAGAATAAACTATTTTGGGAGTCAAAGTTGCACAATACAGGACAATATGAATGCAGGTGAAGTCAACTACAAAAATGACAAAAGGAGTTGTAATTATTGTGCTATCACCGCGGTTGATGTTTCCTTGCTGCTTTGGAGTGATGATGTAATTTTTTGGCTAACTTTAGCCTGAAATAGTTTCTACCGTATTTAAATTATGCATTGATTATCTGTTTTAATCTTGTTACAATATAGTTGAATTTTAGTAAGGTGAAATTCACTTTTGAGGTCAAGGTTTGCTAGGTGCACCAGGCCATTAGGGTTGGAAAATCTATAAAAAGGGTCTGCAGGACCCAAAAACGGAATTCAGAACCAACATACTTGATATTGTACCTAGATTAATATAATTATAACATATTAAGGATAAAAACGTTATCCAATGGATTATCACAAAGAAAAAGTAAGAAAATGCATTAAAATGCTTAACATTTTCTATATTGGCTTATAAATGCTTTGAAGGAAGGAAAAGTAGTAAAATACTATTTATATGACAGAAGCGCTTGGAATTCGAAGTAAAAATGCGTAATCTATACTTTTTATTTGCTTTTTTTTTGTTATTCTTCCCCATTTGCTTTTGCTCAGATTATTTACTTACCTCCAGAGTTCTTCGGATACTTTTTTCGCTTTTATACTAACGGAATGCTAATCAAACGAATCTCCGGTACAATTTCCAATACGAAATCATCTCCAATGCTAATTTCAAGAACAACTTCAAGCTGTTGAAGGAGAGTTGGCACCATAAGATCTTGCACAAGCAGAGTAGCAACATCCACAAGGATTAAATTGTCATTCACTTCGCTGCCGATGTAGTTTGCCTCCTTCCATAAGTAGAACACCATGATTCGCCTTTCCATCAGTCCCTTAACAGCGTTCGAGCTGTGATCTATCTATGACCTCTATATGTCCAGAATCACGAAGGTTTTTTGGAATATTTCGAATGCTCTAGAAATAGGAAATTCTAAAAAATACCGATTATTAACGAAATAATACCCTGAATGCATAAAGAATTAAAGACGTGAAAAGGCTTTTTTCCATAAATTTTTGTTAAAGTTTTTCGCAATTTTATTTAGAAATGACACATGTAGCGTTCATAGCAAAGGTTTATTTCTTGTGTAAAATGTCAATCATTCCGCAAAAACTTCATAATCAGGCTTCCGTCTGGCAGTCCGAAACCCTCCCAGTCTCAATACCTTTAGACGCCATCTCAAAGATGTGGCTGCGGCGCTCATGATACCCCAGCTTTATCTGGTACCTTTTTTGAACTTTCTGCTTGAAAATGTGGTACCAAAAATTCAAAATGGAATGACCAGTTACCCCATCGCCATAACCCGGAAGGCAGCGTCCAACGTTCCAGTTGGTTCTTTGTGGTGCAATAATAGGGAGTTAGGCTATTAGTTCTACTTGAGTGTGGGAAGCTCACTTTACAGGTAGAATAGTAGAGCGTGTTGTGTTTTGAGCAAACCATGATTGAGCTTAGAACTAACTGGGACGTGGTGTCATTCTATAGAGGTGAACGATAATAGGGTTGGGTGAACCAACAAGAAATCCATCCAGAACAGGAAACAAAACAAAAAGTCTAAATAAGGAAAGTTGATACTACGGGGCTCTTTTGATCAAGTTAAAGAACGGCAGCAGTGCCGAATGGTTGAAAGTGTGGGGGATATCCCAGCGTAGGCAGTTGATTGCTTGTTTACTCCAGAATAGGCTCATGGCAGTAGTGATCAATAATAGTTGGCTAGCCTAATTTTAGAGTTAAATGTTAATCTCGTAAAATAAAGGCTTCTCTGAGAATCAATTACTATGCGTGCTGCGCACTAGAAAGATGATCTCGTACTGGCAATGGTAATCTATTTGGCTCAGGGTGTGGAATGCTCCCTTACCGTGCACAGTACCATATAGTTCCGTGAGCACCCTATGCACATGATACATCCATAAATTACAGCGGGCATTGGACCAAAACAATGAGTCCCAAAATAATACCAAAAAATAAAGGGTTCCAAAAACTATCCATCGAAACTCGCCAAAGCACGCACAATGAGGGGTGCAGTGGCATCAGTGTCCCCAATTTGTGTCAAGAGGACGGAAAGCACCTGGGATTGTGCCCAAAGAAACCAGGCCTTACATCCATGCATAAACTAAACGGAAGAGCTCTTCATATGAACTTCCAGACGTTTTATATTTGAGCCCCACGGTTCCACAATGCCGAACAGGGGCCCAAAGTAGATCTACACTAAGTTGAGGTCACTCGAAATGCTACGGTTGATCGCAACTTGTCCCCGGCGATAAAAAAATCAACCTGGGGATTCTTCATCTGCGATGAAGCAAAAAAATTTAGCTGCTCCCTGATACTCTTTACTTCCAAGAGCAGACCGACTCGAATAATCCGCTCCACAAACGGAATTTCTTTTCATCAGGCATATGTTTTGCTATTTACTGATGTAAAAATAGCATGGACTGCGAATTTCCCAGATCATCAATTCCATTAGGATGATGACAGCCGCAACTAGTAGCAAATCCATTTAAGAGAAGCGAGGATTCCAGTTTAAACCATTAAAACATATCATTGGCGTTGTAGTAATTTTTCCCTGCAGCCATACTTCTCGAGAGAAGGTAGGGCGATTGAAATTAACGTTAGTTGCATAACATTCCATTAACTTGTGGCGAAAACACTTGCTCTGAGGCGAAACTGATGTCGCGTTCGCCGTGGTCGCGTGTTATTCCACATGTATCTTGTAGATTTTCTCGGAAAACAGAACATTGAAACGCATCATCAAACTCTCGAATGTTATCCCACTGACGTTGAAAACTGTCCACATAAGGTCCCAAGTGACAGCATGCTTCGAGGTACAGATTTTCATGAAAAATTACACGCTTCGACTTGTATGGAAACCCTCCGCTATGTTCTTGGCTTTTTGACAAGGACGAAAGAAGAAAATCCGGACCAAATAGTACAAAACTTGAGGAGATCAAATTCGTACATTATTATGATAGCTTCCTCTCCACTAGTCTAAAAAAAACTATCAAAGATCAGGCATTCAGAACCGTTGCCCGTATCAAATTCTTCACTGCTTTATGTTCAATGGCTTTCAGCTCATTTCGAAGGAGCAGAGCTGCATCAGCCAAAGGGTAGTGCCACACGGTTTATGTTCATTAAAAAGGCTGAACATGTAGAAATAGGGCGAATATGTACTACAAAGGGAGTTTTTGAGGGTGTTTTGTGTAGCTGTTCGAGGTTTTTGACGGTGAGTTAAGGGTTTCAAGATGCCTGCATTACGTAATAATATTAATTTTACTGAAAAAGGGAGCTTTTAGATTTCAATCACAGTGTTTGCGTTTTGACAGACATCGATGCATCTCACCCGGCCGTTTTTCAACGTCTAAATCTAAAATGGTTGCGCTCTATTCTTCACATAATGGTTCCAGATGGCCAATCACTGAAGTTCCTATCAAAAAATTACCTGTTTTTGACAG
This sequence comes from Kappaphycus alvarezii, assembly GCA_002205965.3. Lineage (NCBI taxonomy): Eukaryota > Rhodophyta > Florideophyceae > Gigartinales > Solieriaceae > Kappaphycus > Kappaphycus alvarezii. Next base: position 129,519 of record NADL03000858.1, read on the forward strand.
CTTCTTGTCCTTTCGCGCGATACCCCTGTATTTATCGAAAAGGTTTATTGTTTTTTTTCCCATTTGGATACGAATGAAAATTAAATATCTCTGTTCTCCATGCGTAAGGAGAGTCTCAATTATGTCATGAATCAACGCACGGAAGCACTTTCTACTGGGAGAAAAACCGAAAATCAATCTTTTTGTAATATATATTCAGGTGTTGCGGTTACTTTCCTTTAAGGGCTAGCTTTTAATTTCGTATCAAGATCATCATGATACGAAGATCCTGATCTGATCACTTTAGCACGACACCTAAGTGGTCGAAACATCAAGTTTCTATTTTATCGAAAACTCTTTCAGTATCCTTCCTCTTACTGAAAATTGACACGACCAGGTCAATTCTTCCGTTAACAAAATCAATTTTAAAGATTATCGGACTGCAATACACATCCAGAGAAATATAATAGGGGTCTAATGTCGAAACCGTAGTAGGTAGAAATACTGCTTGGGGAATGAGTAGTTTCTTCAGGACGTGGTAATTGTTTGTTCTCACGCATAATTAGCGCCTAGAGAAAAGCGAAATAAGTTTAACGTCCCATTTTCCCGCACATTATCGTCCCTAGAGGTGACAAAGACAGAAATTGCAACCACTGTTGACTTCAAAAAGTTCCTATATATGCGATAAAAGTAAACGAGTTGGCTTCAATACTACTGTAGGCCAAAACAAGGATATATATGTTGCAAAGAGGGCCCTGTTAACAGGTTCAGAGGTAATGACATAGCTTCATATATCATTAAGAAATCCCCTGTGTCCTACTACGCATATCATGGCAAATTTGGAAAAAGCAGTTATACCGATGACATGCCCTGTTTCTTAAAAGGATGGGTCGTTTCCACTCGAAGAAGTAAAAAACAAATTAATTTTGGACTGATTGTATGGAAGGAGTTGTATATCTCGAAAGCAGCCTTGAAAGAGACTCACTTAATGATCAACTAGAAAGCGTACTTTTCCTTGATATTGAAAGGAGATTGAAGCTTGACAAAGGCGCTTTGCAAGCAGTAGTTGAGAACGTTTTGAGTTTGTAGAGCATAAATAAGGTTAGCTAGTTTACGGTGCTGAAAGAGGGAATGATACGGGGAAAATACTAGTAAAAGTATAAATCCAGCTGAAATTGGAGAGGATAGAGAATTGAGAAGAACCCTAATAAGAAAGTGAAACTTCCTTATGAGAAGTAAAGAAGAACTAAGGCGTGCTATAGAAAATTTCACGCACTCATTTTTACTGTTTAAGGTGCGCAGAACGTATCTATTGAGAAAGTATATGAAGCTAATTCTTCAGGCTTTAGTAACATCAAGAAGTTTGGATTCTCTATAGTATCTGCTAGGTTCTGTTGATGACGGGAGAACTGTTTTTATCTTTTTCGAGATTTGAAGGAATCATGGAAGCGGGCTAAAGTCGGTCTCAGTCGGTAGTCGGTCATTTCATGGATTTTTTTTATAACTATAGTCAATTCAAATGAACCGTTAAGGTAGGCAGTGGTTTTTCATAACTAGTATTGACCGCCTTGAGCAGGTAAAATGTGCGATCTGAGGAGCTTACGTAGACCATGATCTCAATTTAATAGATGATAATCTAATAATTCCTTATTGCTATTGCTCTAGGCTAGAGCACGTAATGTATTCCAGCTCCTTTCTGACGCTGGCCATTTACTGATTTACCTGCGTTTTCCATCAGAAGAAGTGAAAAACTCGGGATTCTCTAACGACTTTATAACGGCATAGTTGCGTAGAGGGCGCAGAGTTATCCAAGCATGCGAATGGCTGGAAAGAGGTGTCCGATCATAAGTCAGACGAAAAGTTGACGAAGGCTGAATGTAGCACACATTAGAATATCTCAGTGAAAGAAATGTATAGCTGACAAAGTTAAAGAACCCCGTAATTGTTGGTTATACGGTATGCTTGAAAGAATCTGCTGACTGCAAGCCTTCCCTGCTATAGAAAAGTGTGAGATTGGTGGATCCAATCCTGATTAGATTCTCTTGAATGTCTTAGCGTATCAAGCAATCGGAGTCTGGAAGGAATTGGAGACAGTGAAAGATTATGTTTACTTTTTGATAAAAGTGGTGAATATCGTTCCGTTGACGACTAATAGTGCGTACGTCGCTGCTGGTCTGCTAGCTACTGAAAATTATTCCAACTTTACAGTACCCATGAAAATGTATCCGTCAGAAACACAGGGAGGTATATCAATCTTAATTTGAGTCCAAGGCCGTATGTTTTCGTCCGTTATTCAATGACCATGCACAAAAATGGTAATTTAAAATATAATAAGCGGGCTTGAGTATTTTTCACAACCGTAGCATTGAATAATCTCACCTCTTTGGTTGATGCATGCGTTTTTCACATCAAAAATTGCCATGTTGAAAGAAAGGATTCCTGATGTCGATATTAGAAAGACAGAATCCCATATTAGAGGAAATCTGACGTGATAAGCGGATAAGGTCAAGTGCATTGAGGAGTAATCTGTGCGGGCCGTTTTTTGGCCTTTTCACTGTCGCCATGTGGGACCGGGTTCCACTGTCGAATCAGTTTTCCAAAGTCAGCTAGAAGCTTAACTGAAAGAAATATTGAGAGGATAAAGTGAATCTTTTGGAAGTATAAGCTGGAATTAACCTTTTAATATGCATTCCCTCACGATATTTGTCTTGATCGGCCTCGGAGACTTTTTCAAGGATCCATCGTGATAGTGACTGAAGTTTTACATCACTTCTGGTATCTCAAAAACAATTTTACATGTTGCGGAGGAAATATTGGGAATTACAATTGCAAATTATGAGCGACTCCCTTTGAGGCATTAATGAAAAATGGCGTATTCTAAGCGGAAGAACACTTTTATAGTGTCTTGTTCTTGCACTAATAGAAGCTTGAATACTTAATTGTTTACTGCTTTCATTGGCTTACTTTAGTTACATTTACAAAGCAGACAGAATTCAAAAGCCAGTGTTGCTGAGCGCAAAAATCTATTTTTCCATATTCAAAACTTAGTCAAACGTAGTAAAATTTGTCTCCGTAAGAGAGATTGGAATGGCAATGTGCGCTCAGCAGCTTAAACATGTGGAAAAGGCCAAGGAATAACTCTACTTACTATTCTTCATGAAGGTTTCGTACATATTTGGAAGAATTTGTAACTAGAATTGATCTACAATGGAAGGCTTGTAACCTCGAGTAAGTTCGAAACTGCTCAGATTTTGCTCAAATTTCATATCGCCGGAAAAGTGCATCAACATTGTTCCACACCGCTCAGTGTTTATTACTGAAGTAATAAGCAATCTTGAAGAATGCATGCGCCAGGGTAGGAAGGACTTTTTTCTTCCTTTCTAAGAAAATAATCATTCTTCCACGCCCTTAGAAACAAGTATTGAACTTGATTCCGAATAGGCGCAGGAGGTTACCTAGTTCACTGACTGATAAATCTATTTTCCCAGAAATCTTTAGAGTGCAATACGCAAACTTTATACGTTTATTTTCAACTTACGTTTCATTCAAAACTGTGTAAGGTCGACGGAGCGCGCCGTGTGGAGGTTGAAAGGGTGCAGTATCCGCAAACTATTGAGATCATGAAAGAAGAAGAAGTCAATTTTGATATCATTTTTGGAACAAGAGAATATCAGATGAAAGGAGTGGAAAATAACTGGTTGATGAGGTTTCACCTACAATTTCTCAATTACAAGAAAAATCTTTAATTGTTCTATCACAAATAGAAGAATTCAACGAGGGCCTATTTTTATGTCTGCACTATTTTTTTTGAATCGAGGTCTATTGATATATATATATATATGCTGTGGTCCGCTAAGATGCACAAGCGAGCCAGCGCATGTGGCTTCGTGGTTAGCTTTTCTAAACAGTGTCTAATTAAAAAATCATATTTCGTTAATCATTGTTAAATTCTAATTCAGAGTATCACGACGGACGATAAATAAGATTAAACTTTAAAAGAAACTGTTTCAGAACAATTTTGTGTGAAATCTGTCACAGTAAAAATATGTGTATATAATGTTCTGAGGTTCTCATTTTTAAAATTTTTAATGTATAAAACAATCAGAAAAACAGAAAGAAATGCTATGAATGTAAAACAGGTATTATTTTTATATCACAAGGGATAACAACAAACTTACATTGTAATGTATGAATAGCATTTTGCTGTAGCATATGAGTTTGAAGGTGACAACTAGACACAGTACGAATATATTTTTCTGACATTATCTGACTCCATTAGTGAGTAAAGTGTCTCAAATATACTAGGTATATTCGGAAAATAGTTTTCTCATAAAATATTTAAATCATTGAAAACATTTTTCTATCACGTACGCAGCACCTAGAAGAAAACCCCAATAGTGCTTCATTATTTATTCCTCTGAACTATCTTGTCAGTACTATAAGTATATTACTTACCAATACAGCAATTAAGGTGAATCGTTATTTCGATTAATAAGTATGTATTACGATGCAAAATCCTCTGATCATCAATATTTGCTACGATGGTTACCATTTATCAAAAACGCTTACGGATGAGAATTTGACTGTAAAAAGGTGGACGATTTTTACAAAGAGAACAATTCTTTGTAAAAATGTTTAATTTTGCCTTCTAGTCACGAATTGCGACATTTTAATTTTTAATAGCAGTTATGGCTATAGTTTGACTAATACACAAATAAGAAATGTCCGATAAGTTTTTATCTCCCTAAATTAAAACTAGAGGAACTATAAAATCGCATTGGACAGGTTCTCATTATAATCTGATATCCAAGAGACAAATTTTCAGCTCACTTAATTCAAAGTTTCGTTTAATGACCTGGGTGTAGCCTCTCTGTAATCATACTACGACAAAAATAAGCGAAAAGAATACTCTGATTGAGTAATAATACTTTTGGATATCATTATTTCTTGAAATACGCAACCTGTGGTTTTCTTGTATAAATTGGCAAAGTGTTCACTCCGATAACCATGAGAACAGCGAAATTTCATAAGATAGAAAAGTCGACCACGATACATTGTTGTGATATTATTTTTGTGGATTAGCGAATTATTTAGTTTCTGTAATCTATAGTGTATCTATAACACAAAAATATACACTATGGAATTGGAATGGGTTTTTTAGTTTTAAACTTCAAAACAGAATACTTTTTGATTACAAGGACAATTTGTTATTTATTCCCTCAATAGTCTTGGGTTAAATTATTTTCCAATGGGCATGACAGATTGGATATTTTAGCGAAAATTTTAATTTCTATTGATGTTTCCTAGACTGATCCTCAGCATCGAAGAGAAATACTTAGTTGATCGCCCAGTATTTTCGGGAAAAATGGAATATATTTCTCGCTGATTTCCAACAGTCTTATTTTCAACTGAAATCATCCTCCAATGCTTCTTACTTATTTTGATACATTTTTAACATGATAAAAGCTATCAATTTTGCAATTTAATTGCATGCCAATTATAATCTTGATAAATTCATACCCAAATAATAATTCATTACCTTTTGGTGACCTTGGTTTATCCGTATAATACTTTTCATACACTTTGCATGTATTTATATTAGTAAAATTTTTTTGCTATGCTCTTATGTTTTAAAATACTTAGTTTTTAAATAAATTTACTCTCTTTTAGTCATCAAGCGATATTAATATCGATCAGCTATCATTTATATTTGGTTTCTACTTATTATTAATTATGTCCTATTTAGGAACCTTGTCATTTATATCTGTCGTCATTACTCTTTTGGATCTATGAGCTCTAATTAACTATCACCTATCTCTAACTAGAGCAAAGAAAATTCAGAAACACAGGTTGTTTTGTTATTCACAGTTTTGAGCATTATTTATTATTATATAAAAGAAAACTTGAGTTTTTCTCATGTCTAATGATGCATACATGGTTTCTTTTCTATAATAATAGCTCTAAATCACCCTTCACGCCTCAAAGTGAGCTACCATAAAATTGACTCATTACTTCGCTCATGTGAACTTTAAAAAGTGAAGAAAATGGCCAATAGGATTTCACGCGTAATTTCGACCATTTGGGATTTATACTCAATACAGCGCGGTCGTAAATTGGAATTACAGCTCAAAGTATGGAAAATTTGGGATTAGTTTCAGGGAATATATTACAAAAAGAACGCATAGATTGCCTATTAATCGACATACAACTCTTATGCCACTTCTTATGAGTCGCTATCTCAAGATCCCTCGCTATATATCTCACTCAGTTCTGCTCTGAATACATCTGCAAATCTCAGAAGATGAATTTCACAAAGAAATTGAACCTCTTGAGGCTTTCACACGCTGCTACTCGGGGTATTCATTTCTGGAGGGATACGACCACCATAAGTTTAGAGAGACCTACTACCACCCCACGACAAGCGATGACCCTACACTCAGACACGTCGGCATTAATAGTCCAGCAATGATGACGGCAATAGGATCTGAGGTAAAGGATGAAGAATTTTGGGGGATCTTGAAGAATCTCGGACCCCGTAATCCAAGTTGAACCAATTATGTTTCTGAACTGTGGACGCTAACCGAGAATTTTCATTTTCTCTCTTGCCCATTAAAGAATGGGCCTCCCTCCAATATTTGGGAGTGAACGCAGGCAGTCGAATTCATACTCAAACCCATGACCACCAATTGACGCATTTTGATGCGAGAGACCCGTTCGCTAAACCACCTGCTTCTCGAGTTCGGGATCAATATCGAATCGAACTATCTGCCCTATGCCTTTAATTACTTCAACGAGTGAATGTAGCGTCTAGAGACAAACGAATATTGGAACATTCATACCGAGCAGCTAAAGTGCCTTTTCGAGTCTTTTCCTCCAACAATCGATATGCCCCCTTGCCGATGACCCATTTTCTAAGTACTGACGATCAAAATTCAAAATTTGTAATAATCTACTGAAGCTCACACCACTAGCCGTTTCCAGTATCATCCGGAGCTGAGCTGCAGGGATCCTTGTACTCCCATATCGACTCGCTCAATCATGTTTTCTCAGCCGGCGTCAACTGCCAATGCCCAAGTTCTCACAGCCTGAAACATCTGTTTCCTATGGCTTTAAACTCTGACATCGATGCCCACTCCGACGTATATTACCGCTGTTTGCAAATTTTCGCAGACGAACCACGATAAATGCCGCTGGTAGTTACCTCAAACCAAAAATTGATTAAAGTTGCTAGATGTGGTAACAAATAAGGGAACACGACCATCGTAATACTCATACCAGTTTAAATACCCTAAACACATGGCGCTCGAACGAGATTTAACGAAAATTTGATTGTTTTGTGCATAAAGGATAGAATCGAGGCCTCCTGTGCTGGAAATATTCTATAGCTTCGCCTAAGATCTAACTCATTTCGTAACTATTATCTGCTGTTCAAAATGCTCGTACTAGAATAAATCGCCCCTTGGTCTCACTTCTTTGATAAAGCTCGATGTTACTGCATATCGACGAGCCAATATGAAATGAAACATCCTGAGCGAATATAAAGCTTCTAAAGAACGCCGTGATCTACCAAGCTCCGTGGCCCGTCATTTTTTTCAAGCTCTAATGTCATCTACGCGCATTCATGGTGAATTTATACTAAGTTATTGCATAAAAATAGAAAGCTCCGTATTTCCCGAGCTGAGTGAAGCTAGTGTATAACATTATTCGGGAAATTTACGGTTCACAATCAATCTAATGATATTACAAGAGTGCTCCGCAGGATTCAGCAACTAGTTCCTCACATTCCCCCTTACTGTTCAAATACAAAAAAATCGAAACGTTTAATTATAATTATGGTTGTGGCTCGCTATGATGTTATCTAACGATAAAATTCGTCCACGTAGCGCTACTATTGGCCTTTGACTAATATTCCCTCGCACTTTGAGTATCTGGACTGCTTATTTGCTATCTTGCTTGAAACTAACACATCCACCACAGACTGCATTGTCTTTATACTACCTAAAAATGAATGTTTCACTCTGATACGGCCTCTCAAAGTCCAAGAATATATCTTGTGATTTGAGTTGATTGATTCTTCATGCGAATTTCGATCGAAAAGAACAACTATTCGATGATTTGCTTTTCTTTTTTATTCTTCGGCCACTTGTTTTGATCATAGTATCGAAGAAATTCCTGTTACTTGGGTTGTTCTCTAGTTTCGACTCCGTATTTTAATTGGAAAATCATGTGTGAATAGAAATGGGGTTTTAACGAGGGTGTGATTTGGAGCTCCACGGAAGTAAATCAAACAATACTTTACCGGCTGTTTGCAAGAACTTTATATGATGAAAACGAAGAAGGCTTACTGTTTTTCACTCTATACTTACTGTCGCCGCTTAATTGGCTTATTATAAGAATTTGAGATAAGTACCGTTTTCGGTAACTAGCAGCTTGCAGAAGAAGAGTTTACGAGCAGCTCAATGCTGTTTAAAATGGCTGCATTACGGTTACTACGGAATCTCTGCTGCACTTTTCTGACCTTTTACGTCTTTGTGTGCTACTTTGACTCCTGCTTTCTTTTTATCCTCCATGGATCACTCACTAGTTGCCATTTTTTTAATTATACTCATTTATTTCATTGTGCTCGGTTCAAGTTAATGTCTTGGCGCGTGAAATATTGAATTTTCGTACCCATCCCTCAAAGGGGTTCGACTCGCTTTCACCAGCCTCATATTTTCCGCAATTTGGTACTAATTTGAAAAGCCATTGAATCGAAGTTTGGTGTGGACCCGTGAGACATATTCACAAGTTGCATTCCCTAATTTGGCCACTTGCCGATATCTCCACCCTCCGTGCAAAAACGACATAGAAAGGCGCAGAAATCATGATTATAATTCTGACCAAACAAACTGCGACTATTCGAAAGGTCTATGTAGCTTTTGAAATTGAACTCTCTAAGAAGAATGGGCCATAACAAGCTGCCACTGTTTATTACATGACTTTAGCACAGTTGCATTTGAAATACAGTTGTATCAGGATTGCAATGTCATGTAAAAATAGCTTTTATTTGCATTGTGCATAAAATATTTCAGTAAAATCATGTAATAAATTGATGTAGGAGATATAGCACTTGTGCAATGTTCTTTGCATGAAAGAAATTATCAAGGAGATGTGGAATAGGCCCCAAATCAGTCTTTCGCAGGGTGCATTTGGTTTGAACAAGTGGATTCTCTATGGACAAAACTTCTTCAATCATTCACTGTGTCTGTTGTTGACAGGTTTTGTCAGCTACGACTCTTCACAAATGACAGCAGCTCAATTTTTTTTAGCAAGATCTAGGCTGGAACTCGAACGACCTAACCATCTCATGAACTTTTCTGTTCCAAAATATGACCTGTTTAACACCACACTGTGGTAGAATTTTCTGAAGTATTTACTAAATTTGTTTACGTTTCTCTATACTTGACTCCCAGTAAATGTTTTGAATTGTGGAGCAAAAAATTGAGGCAACTGCGCTATTCGACATGAAGAAGTCATGTAGTAAAACAAGAGCATGTTTTTCTACACATAAGGGGCTCAAAGTGAATTGTGGTCGAACTAAAAAGTTTATGCATCGTAGACGGCAATTGAATTCAATGAGCACGACGTGTACTCTGTGGCAGCTTATTTGAAAATTTACTGTGATGCGTGCAGGAGAAGTAAAGATCACTGGAAGAGCTGTTCGAATTGGTTGACGTGACATAGCGTAATATTGTGCTGCGCCGAGACCAACTACATGAGATACTGTACTACTCAACATGTTAGGATGGTCTTTGCAAAAAAAGATTTGTGGACACTAATGCCTTGTTGTTTAAAGACACCTTACATCGATGGGTTATATGGGGTTATATAGGGAGGCCTACTTAAGTTCCTAATGAAAGCAACGGTGCAAACGAGGCTTAATTTAGGTTAATATAGTTAAATTCGGAAAGTATCGAGTGTTTTTACCGATGCAACTACAGCCCAGTAGACGTAAGTGCGCGATTCGCAAGACGCCCGAAGACTCGCGTACCCGGCGCCCGCGCCTAATGCGGCGCAGGCGCCGAGCGCGGCAGAATGAAGGATCGTGAAGGGCAGTGTAGGAGGGAAGGGGAAAGTGTTTAAAGGAGACCGATAGTAAAACAAGTGGGGAACGTTTGGGTGTTTTACTCTTGGAAGATATATCCGATCTATCCTGTTAGGGATAAACCAGCAGGGGAAGAGATCCTCAGAACCAATTTCCCCAACAAGGAGGTGTTCCAAGCGGCAAAAGTGCTACCGTGGTATAGTTGAACGAACAGAAAGGAGTGGATAGGGAAGACAGTTGAATGGGATACAAGCAAGTATGGAAGGGGCAGGGTCTACCATCTATGCTTAGTAACTAGCGTAAAACAAATTCTTCGTGGGTCTGAAGTTGACTCTCAACTTCCTAGCTATTTGGGACTGGGCTTGAAGTTGTCTGCCAACTTGCTTTACCTCCCCATGAAGAAGCAGTTTACTCAGATTAAATAGACTTTTGGCTACCCCAAAAGTCTCAAACAAACATACTAATAACCATAAAATGCATTCACAGGAAGTGTGAACCAGGGAGACTATTAGAAGATATTTCCTCAACGTAAATATCTAGGTGCCATACCCATGCCAGCCACCCATCGGCCAGGGGTGGGAATTGATGTGGCCATTACATAGACCTTTCAGAGTCACTCGTAGTATCACCCACAACCTGGATTTGTACTGACATCTACTATGACAGCGTGTCCTAAAATAAAAAAATCAACCGATGAATTTGCCACACTCACACAAATTAAAAATATCTTGCGAATTCAAAAACTGTAAAAATATCTTCCCAATTCCGATACTGTATACAATTATGGTTTTCATCTAGATTTTTTCGTGTGCGAATTTGCGCACCTATCCCATGGTTTTCCAAACAACCACAATGGACTTAAAAAGGGTATACCGACGCAGTAATGGGGATAGTAAAACTAATTCAAAAACATGAACATACTGGTCAAAGCACTCTCATAAAATCTAGAATAAAACCCGGACTCTGGCCCGTTTTCTAGGGTGGCGCGGCCACACTGCTAAGCCCGAACTCTGTAATCTCGCACCTACTCCCGTCAATCCCTAATGGAACATTTGGCCTCACTTCAAGAAATGACATTACAGTACTTTCCAAATAATAAATTACCCAAGGGGTGGTAAATCTATATGGGTTGTACAATATTGCACAGAAGCGTGCGGAGGGTATTCATAAATTAACTACGGATGCGGGCCGCGGGTAGAAACCTGTCGCGCCTGCATTATTTGGAGACTAAACGCAAAACGGGTAACGAGGTCGCGGAGCTCCCGTTGATGGGAGGAACCGCAACGGGAAGCAGCGAAGGAAGCAAGGCGGCGGAAAACCCCTTGCCGTCGTCGCCCAAGGCGCCATAGATATCAATCACGACGGGGGAGAGGAGGATATCGTTTTGGTTGCAGTAAGTGCCATAATAGCGATGTTACTCGAGCTCTGCGAGTGTTGCGGCAGCGCCTGCGGTAACCGTACTGGCGAACTGTGGCGGCATGCGGAGGGGTGGGCAACAGTAACTTCGACGGCGATTTCGGTACTGTGAGGCCCATATGCAGCGGGTATGTAAATTTCCATTCGTAGCGCGAGAGACTCCGAGTGCCCAGATGAGTAGGGAACCCGGTAGAGGACCGGGTGTTAGACGAGGGCGGCGATCCCAACTTCCTTGCAGTAGCGGGCAAGAACGTTGCGGAGGATGTGATGACGACGAGTCATTCCGTCTTCTTATTTGCAGGTCAACGCGTGTTGACCACTTGGATCTAGGACGGGTGCGATGTCGGCCGAGCGGCGGGAGCAGACCGGACGGCGAGTAGATCCAGGGAATAGCGCGATGCGGAGACGAAGAGCCAGAGCGACTTTCCACGCAGAAGTGGACATGTTCGGTACGTACCGCGGTGGGGGTGATTTGGACCATAGGCTAACTTAATTTTCAATCATTAAAACACAAAAGTTTTCGAGGCATTGCACGGTTTCACAATTGGCTTGACAGTGATACAATATCTACGCTCCGGTACAAATTTACTGGATACCAACCTACATATCTACCACAGTAAATTAACCCCCCATTTACAAACACGAAAGCATCTCCTTTAATTATCAATATTCAGGATACCGCTAGCGCCATACAGCGCAGGGCCTGGGACTACACAGCAGAGGCCTTAAAACACCCAATTTTCGGCTTTACTGGTTTAAAAGCGTACATTAATTAAGACAATTTTTATTTTTAACATTCTGCTTCTGTAGACTGCCTTGCACAATACAGAGGGGTATTTGTACAATCACCCCCCAATGCTATGGCCCACGCCGGCACCTTTTTGGGGGTCCATTCTTCAATAACCGTTCGACCTACCAATTATTTGATGCACTTTGGAACACAGACTAACCCATTTTTCAATCATGAAAACACCCCAATTTCCCCCTTTTACTACAGTAGACTATATCATGTGAGGAATTACGGATGAATAGTTGGGAGAGGGTTGAAACTATAAATTCTCTTGTTCGACAGTAGGACCTGCTAAGGTGTAAATTTTTAATTTGGGTCGCTAATTTTGTGGTTGCTGTGTATCAACCAGCTTACTAAAAACGCACAAAAACCATCTTTTAGCCACTGCCATCAACACCACCCCGTCCTCAAACTGCAACCCTGGTGCAGTATACAGTGAGCTCGCCCAGATCAGGGTAGAGGTCGGCAGACCCTTGCACAATCTCGGACACACCTGCACCCTCCCCATTCAGACCCCAACACGCTCGTCCTCCTTCTTGCCCACAACCAAGCACCAAGCCATCAACTCTTGAGGCCTTGTACCATCGGAAGCTTCCATCCTCTCCCGCGCACCGCCTTCGCCTCGAAGCTCAGTGTCGATTCAAGTCAGATAAAGCCTCCGCGACTGGCCCATCTACTGAGCGTGTAGAGGCGAAGGAATCCGGTGGTATCGTCGTCCCCAAATACCCTGTGGATTAGTAAGATGGCGCATACGAAATAGACAGCGGTTAGGGAAACGCCAGAAGGTGATCAGAGCGACGATCAATTGTGAGCAGAACCAAGCTTGGAAACCTATGGTGCAGTTGAGGAGTGCGGGTTGAGAAGATAAAACTTTGAGAGGGTGAAGAAGGGTCCAGAGTCGTGCTTTTTCGCTCGGAGAGGCAAATAAAGATTCCATATGGCTTCTTATTACTCAAAAAACCAAAGATTAAGACATAAACAGCATTGAAAAAAGGGACGAACTATGGATATCACGGCTTAATCAAGTGCTCCTGGGCCTTCAGTTGGCTCGAGCGCAAGAAAAGAGGAACTAGTCTCCTCGTTTGGATGGCGCGGCGGGAATTGCGACCCCTGTTTGAGATGAGACAGTATCGGGGATGAGCAACTTTCCAAACGCGACAAGGCCTGTAATAGCGAGAACGGAGGGCAGGCCACTTAGCGGCCGAAGTTAACGCCTGGCCATGTGCCACTAGAACCCAATCCCCCACGTTGAACATGCGAGGCTCTGCAGAGGTTGAACTACCCATTCTATGCATCTGTTCTTCTCGACGCTGAGCTCGAAGGGCAGAGGAGGCCAGAAGTTCCAGCTTGCGATGTGTATCGGAAGCGCAGTCCATCAACGCGACGGGGTCAGATGGACTCATGCGCGGAACTACTCCGAACATCAGTTCGAACGGCGAAACTCCCGTAGAAAGGCGACGACGACGGTATCCATACAAGACCCGGGGCAAACACTCCTCCCAATCTACACCTTGGCTGACAACCATCTTCTTCACGGCTGTCTTGAGGGTTCGTCCCATCCTTTCGGCTCTACCATTAGACATGGGAGCATAAGCGAGAACAGTGGTCCAGTTATTTCCATGCTTCTTCATGAAGTCAGCGACGGTGGCAGCGGTGAAACACCCAGCGTTGTCGCTGATAATGGTCTTCGGGGGACCAAAAGGATGCATAACTTCATTCTCGATGAACTGGGAGACGGTTGCAGCCGACGAGTCTGTAGTGGCAACTGCGATTGGCCAACTTTTCAAATGCTCGACGGCGATAAGCAGATACTTCTTTCCGGCGTTTGATGTCGGCAGAGGTCCCGCGAAAAAGATCGAATAAGTTTCGAAGATATTCGTCAATGGGACATTGAAAGTCGTACGGTACGGCGGAAGGGGCCTCGTTTTCTGGCACCCCTCACAACTTTTCACGTAGTTTTGAATGTCTAGGTGAATCTGCGGCCACCAATAACGGTCTATAACGAATTTCTTCGTCGTCTCCTTATCCCAATGTCCGATGTCGTCGTGAGAGGTCTTCAATATCGCGACCCTGTCCTTCATAAACGGTACAGACTTCAGCCCGTGTCTGACTCGTCTAAGAAGCTTTCCTTCCCACATCACGAAGTTTTTAGCCATACGCTTGACCGAACGACGTTTCCCTTCGTCGTCAACTCGGATCTTCAAACCTTGCAAATGATGTGCGACGTCGAGGAGGAAAGGTGCGATTAGGGGATTCTCTTCGGTAGCGGCAGAATCCAGCGCCGCAACTCAGTCTCCTTCATCAGGTCCAGAGGCAGGGGACGGCCCGGTAGGTACTACACGCGAGAGGAAATCAGCTGCTCCGTTTCCCGCACCTGGCCTGCATTCGACCTCGAGTTCATACTCCGAAAGGAAGTCCATCCATCGCGCCAGCCTTCCATGAATTTTGTTTTTCTTGAAGGCATAACGAAGGGCTTGATGGTCAGTAATGAGCTTGAAGGGCTTCGTCGATAACAGATACACCCTGAATTTCCTTAAAGCGAAAATAACGGCGAGGGCCTCCCTCTCGCAAGTGGAATAGTTACGCTCTGCTGAGTTCATCGTCCGGCTTGCGTACTGCACGGGATGAATCTTGCCATATTCCTTTTTCTGGGCCAGGATTGCCCAAACAGCGACATTAGAAGCGTCGGTTTCCACGATGAAGGGGGACTCGAAGTCCGGAAAGGATAGCACCGGCGGAGAAGTAAGCTTCTCTTTCAGGGTTTCGAAGGCGGCAGTCATCTCCTCAGTCCACTCGAACTTCCTATTACCCGAAGTTGCTGCGTGAAGGGCAGAGGATATTCCGGTGAAGTCCTTGATGAAGCGACGATAATAACCGGCGAGGCCAAGAAAGCTACGCAACTCCGTTGAGTTGGTAGGAACGGGGGCCCTTTTGATGGCACCAATCTTCTCGTCGTCGACGCGGACTCCACGCTTGTCTATAAAGTGAGCAAGCAACTTTACGCTTGGAATATCAAACGCGCATTTCGTAATCTTAAGTATAAGTCCTGCGTCCCCGACTGCCGTGAAAACGACAGACAAGTGATCAATATGCTCCTCCATAGAGTCGGAGAAGATCACGACATCATCAACATAGACACGGGCGAAGGGGATGTCCTTCAGTACGTAATCCATCATGCGCTGAAATGTGGACGGCGCGTTCATTAGACCAAATGGCATCACCTCGAACTTGAAGGTACCAAAACGACTGACGAATGTAGTCATCTCCTTACTCTCTTCGGCCATGCGGATTTGCCAGTACCCCGCACACAAATCAAGGATGGTGAATATGGAGCTACTCTTTAGGTCGTCGAAGACCTCTTCTATCTTAGGTAGTGGCCAACGATCCGCCTTCATCTCGCGGTTCAGAGTGCGATAATCCACACAGAAACGGGGCCTACCGTCCTTTTTTGTCACGATAACCACTGGGAACGACCACGCCGACGACGCTGGGGTGATGATCCCAGCATCTAACATGTTGTCGATTTCTCGACGTGCGATTTAGTTGTTGCGAGGCGACATTCGGTGAGCTCTGTGATAGATCGGCGTAGGGTCCTTCATTTCGAAGGAATGCTTCGTCGGCACGGCCGCAGGACGTAGCTCGTCTATAGTCCAGGCGACGATTCCCGTGTCGCGAAGCAACCAATTTATCTCGCTTAATTTCCTTCTTCCAAATGAGCCAGTCGAGCTCTCAGAGCATCCCACATTTCCTCTTTCTTCTCTTCTTCGTCGGTGGTGCTTCCTTAACCTATGGGACCTTCGCTCGATCCGGTGACACTGTCCTCGTGGACGGCTAGGACCAGCTCTTCTTCCGAAGAGTCCAAGGACTCCGGACCGTCGTTCGAATCAGAAGTAAAATCTTCACTGGGAGTCCCTATCTCTTCGCCTTCGACCAGTTTCTTCTCGGTAGACTTAGTATCAGGCTCGAGCGGGAGCACAACTTCTTCGGAACCAATGGTTACACGGACGCTCTGTGCCTCGAAATCCATATTCGCACGCATAACTGTGAGCGTAGGTAGGCCTTTTATTAGGTAGAAAGGAGACTTCTCGATGACAAGGAAGTCTAGTTTCACGGCTTGGTCCTCAAAGGTCGTCGGGACCTTGACCAGCGAACCTACACAAAAAGAGCTGTCACCGTTCGCAACAGTTATCCTTTTGGACGTGTAGTTCGGTGAGAGGTAAAGACGTCTAGACAAATCAGCTGACATGACGTCCGGTACAGCTCCGGAGTCTAGTAGAGCCCAGACCTCGGTACCGTAACCTTTAAGTTGAACCAGCCGTAATAAACGAGGGCCCGAATTCGAAACGAATGCGACACGTGAAATAGACTGTTTTCCCAGCAAACGGCGCATGACCTTGGTAGCTCCTTCAGCATCTCCACGGAGAAGCTGTCCGAATGTCAGACCGCAATTTTCATTTGCAAGCTCGGAAACAACGTCGTATTTCTCTACGTATTCTTGCAGCTTATTAGAATTCTTCTTCCCGCGGCTCGATTTCTTCGCCTTCTTCTTACGGCTAATGACTCGAAAATCTTCCTGGGGTAGCGCTGGGCCCGGCTGCATAACACGAGCGTGGGGGCCAGTTACGAGGCGAGAGATCGGAATGCCTCTATGATTGTCCTGAAGGGGCTGTTTGGGTAGTTCCTCTCCGTCGGCGTTTCTTTTCGCGACATTCACTCCTTCGTCTTGTGAGGAGTCGGTTTCGGGCGAGCCTAATCGGAGGACGTTCACCTGGTCACTTCTTTCCTCGTATTCTTTCTTCTCGGAGAAAGTTTCTTCTAGAATCGCTGCCCTTCTTCCACTGGACCAGCAGGTAGCATCTGAGTGACCCATCTTTCCGCCAATAGACCATCGGGTGTTATGATGTGGGTTCTTCTCGCAATTCATTGCGTTATGGCCAAACGCGTTGCAGTAAGAGCATTGGCGGACCTTATTATTTTTCTTAGGGGCTGACGATGGTCCAGCCTCGTCATCTCCCTTAACCTTCTTCAGGAAAAAAAGTCAACTTCGAGAGGTCTTCGGCTAGAGCATCCACCTTGTCTTCGATGTTCCTAGACCTAGAATCCGGGCGAACTAGCAACCTTGCCGGCGGAACTTCAGCGGTGCGGCTAGAATGACCAGCAAACGCCATACGATTGGAGTGAAAGTCCTTCAGCGCCTTGACGATTCCCGGATAATCCTTGGGTGACCTAAATGCCAAGAACTGCTTCAATTCCTTTTGTCGACAGGCGGCAGTGCGAAGGAGTCCGAACCTGGCGATGTTGTCGAACCCCGCCTTCTCGTAGAGGCTAGAATGTCTTATAGCTCAAGCCCAACTTCTAGAGCTTGGCGTATGACGTCCTTCGAGTCTTCATCCTTCGCGAAATGGTCGACAAACTTCTGTTTACCCTCGGAGTAGTTTTCCGCTTCAGGGACGTGCTCACCATTTGACGCAAACGTATCGTAATAGAAGTCGAACGCTGCGCCGTCTAGGTGTGCGAGGAGGGTAAGAGCTTTCTCCTCGTCCGGTTTGGATGCCATCGCGACATTCTCAAAGAAAAAGAAGAATTTTCGCACGTCGCTCGTGCCGTCGAACACGACCGCGCTGGCGCTGGAAGTTTCGGCCCTGCGCAAGAGTACCATGATGGGGGGAGAAAAGGGGAAAGACAGTAGGGACCGTAGGGAAGAGTAGGTTTTAGGTGTAGGGAGGGGTCGCTAGGTCGACGCTGCCCCCTCAGAGTTGCGCAACCGACTCGGGTGCTACCTATATAGCAGACACCCGAGCGGCTGCGGCTGAGATTTTTCCGTACAGTAGTGCACTTACTGTACACTACTGTACACTACTGTACTCGGCCCTAAAACATGATTAAAACTAGTAGGTAAAAAGATTGAAAAGACAGTACGTCACCCTAAAAAATCGTCATAGACTAAAAACAATAAAAATCACCTTCCAGCCACTGCCATCAACAACAGCAATCGCAGACTAGGACTACTGTAAGTAAGGTAACCACTTACTGTACATACCCTCAGAACGGAGGTTCTCTGAAATACACTGTATACACAATTTCAAGTTGGGGCCGAAGTGTCGGTCAAAACCCCTTCCAACAAACAACTGGCGTTATTCTGGACGAGTCTCGCAACGTGACGAGCGATCAATGTTCGCTACGCATCAGCAATCGGAATGGCTGCCCGTGCGGCAATGCCAGTCGCAACCCGGTTGGCGAAGTCCCGAGCGGAAGGGTGCCATCCCCTCAACATGGAGAGTGGAAGGGCAATGAAGCGATACCCAGGACCCTTGGAACGAATCAACTTGACAAAGCGAGTGTCCTTGCCCAGGCGAGCATGGTTAAGGGCCTTGAGTGGGCATCGCGCCAGGGAGGGAAGGCGGGCGGGGGTCAGGGGATGGATAACAGTTACGTCATAGTAGTCTGTGCCCCCGTTCTTTCCAAGCGCCTTGATGTCCGGGCGAACTGAATGGCCGGGTTGTGGCGGCTCGAGGACAGGGTGTCGGGCAGCTTTGGAGAGATCTGCAGCAAACAAACGTGGCTGCGAGTCATGCCACCACCCGCGTATGGATCCATAGGCACAGCACAGCGCGTGGTCACCATACTGATCCATGAGGGTCGTGCATCCCCCTTTGTGGCATTTCGAAGCTGGAGGAAACAGTGGCACCCTGCAATAGAACTGCAACCACGTCTTGTAATTGCGGTCCGGGATGTAGGTACCCAACCCCGGAGCCGGTTGGCATGACAGCCAGTCCTTGCAACCCTCCACTGACAACGACGCTCGGAATGCAACAGTCCTATTATCTCCCTTCGGCATGGCATCAAAGGCCTTTTCCTCAACTGGGCGGACGAGTTGCCCCTGCCCAAACCTCTGCACTGAGTCGATAGCCGTGAAATGAACCACCTTCTCGGGTGCCACTTGTGTCTTCCAGTCGACGTGCGCCCGAACTGCGGATTTGTATGAATGAAGAGCAGTGTTCGGTAGCACAGCCAGAAGGGTAGAGCAAGGGGCACGCGTGAGGGACACGGAGGAAAGGAACGCAGCCGCCGCACTGAGCTTCGCAGAGCGAAGCCCAATGCCAAAAGTTGGCTTGAGGGGGCAGAAGGGCGCCACAGGGAGTTGCAATTCCCGAAAAGTATTGCTGTCCAGAACCCCGCCCATCAACCCCCGCAGTGTAGCCTCAACAGCGGAATCGAATTCCGCAGCCCCTTTAGCAGTGGAAGGAGGGGGAACTACACGTAGGAGGTAGTTAATGCGACATACGCCGAAGCAGGTCCGTAGTAGATGGAGAGCTACTTGAGTGTCCTCCAGTGTTACCAAAGCGCTGAGGAGTGGCTTCTGCGAAGCGACATGCTTTGAGAACTCCAGCTCCACGAATAGGTCCGATCCGATTGGGGCGCGGAGCACTTTTGTCCCTTCACTATAGTCCTGGCGAAGGTCGGCTGGGAAGGACTGCTGAACAGAAGGGGGGGACGGTTGGCCACCAGACGGCACACTTATCCATGCGGAGGTGCAAACCCAAAGCGCGCACCTCCACGGAAGAGAGGAGCTCTAGTGCCGTTCGAATGGCTTCGTGGGTGCCCACTATGTACCCAGCGTCCAAGTACCACAGCTGAACGAGTGCAGAAGGCATGCCTGTGGTGTCGCCCACATTTTCCAGGCGGGTTTTCAGTTCCCGCGTCACTTTTTGCAGTACAAGGGAGAATAAAAGTGGACCCAGAGGATCCCCTTGCTGCACGCCTACCACGCTCCGGAGCATATCATCCCCACACCACAGATGACCCGGGTTTACCGCGTACGTGTAATTGACCTAAGGTAAGAGCTCTGGGAACCTCTGCTCGACCTCCTTCAAAAACGCACTTCGGCTGACCAGGTTGAATGCGTTTTGAAGGTCAACCGTTAACAGTGCATACTCTGCCGATTCGCCTGAAAATATCGATGTGAAGATCTATTTCCACAGTAAATTCTATGTACTGTATATCCAATGAATGCATTTTACCATTTGATGGAAAGAACAGTCGGAGAATGGGAAGACGAACTCACATCGTGAGATCTATTTAGTCCCTGGCCTTCCACAGTAAACTTGCGCAGTAACTCTGCCAACACTATGTAGCATGTCAGGGCCTGTTTGGCTCACTGATAAACTTCGATTGTTTTCCATATTTCCGTTCTTAGTGGCTGCAAATTCCTAGAACAAGGCCCTCGATGATCAGTTCGAGGTCCAGAACATCAAGGAAACTGCCGACATCAAAGACTGCGTTGCTATCACCGCCAGCGATAGCAAGCAGCTCCGTGTCGTTCTGCCGCCCTGCACCTACGGCACACACCTCGCCACCAACACGTCTGAACAGGTCCGCCCTTGCCGAGGCTGATGACCCAACGTTGCTGCCGGCATCCCCTAGCAAAACGATCTTCAAGGCCTCTCTTTGTCGACGAATTAGAGTGGAGAAACAGGCACTGATACCGCCGACAACAAAGGACAAGCCACCCAATTGTTTTTCAGAGTTGACGGCTACGTTAAATAATGCCAGATTCGGTGTGAGCTCAATGATAGTGCTTACTGCTGTTGAATACTGAACAGCAGCAACCTCGATAGGATTATCCTGCAACACGGAGACAACATCCAGAACGAAATTCTTCTCGTTCACAAAAGCCTCTGCGGGGATTGATCCACTGCCGTCGATGGCAAAGCAAACGTTTGCATTGCAGCCACCAGCAGCGGCCACTTTCTCTCGGAGCTGGGCAGCTGCAGCGGCTGAGAGCCTGCCTGTGACAGGAATTTCATTTACAGCAGCGGCATGGGCAAGGGCAAAGAGTAAAGACAAGGCGGTGACAAGAAAGGTGTTGATCATTATGATAGTCGATGATTTCGCTTGGAGATTTGGAGCAAATTTTGCTTTTGAGTGGTAGCTGAAAGAAGTTGGCTACTTTTAGATCGTCAGTGAGTTGCCAAGGGCAAGATGCGTGCTTATATATTGTTGAACAATCCTAAGCGTAGGAAACGTCGCGTCTGGCAATCTTGAAGTGCACTAATTTCTGCAGTCAAGTTGGTGAAAACCTTTCGCAAAAACCTTTCGCAGCATGCATCTGAGTCATTAATAGTATATAGATAGGAAGTTCGACAGAAATTCAGTTCTGCGGAACTGTAAAGAAGGTAAGACTGTGATAACCCTACTCAGATTCACACTCGAAGCACATCTCTACTTCTATTTCTCCACGGCACAACAAAGGCAAAGGTGGTTTTCTCTTCTAATCGTAAGATATACTGTATCCCCTTCTCAACAATCGGAACTTTGTAATTCTTTCATGGTTTGATACAAATGGCTCGGCTATATTCGTAGACAGTCGACTGACTTTCTCGCAAATCTTTACGAATGCTAGAAATAAATGCCCTATGTCACTTGAGATACTGCATATTCCATCTTTCATTGGAAAGTGGGGAAAAGTGAGGTTTGTTTACTGCGGGTGGTGCAAGGGATGGGAGTCATACGATTTTGCGTTCAATCCATGATTCAGGAACTACGCTTCGAATAACGGAGCATTTCTACTTTCGCAAAGTTGCTCACAAGAAGTATCTCTGTGTCTTGCACTGGCAGAGCTTGACGGACATGCCTAATAGAGACTGATGTAGTTTCTTACTGGGGGAAACGTTTGGGTGTTTTACTCTTGGAAGGTATATCCGATCTATCCCATGGTTTCCAGACATGTTTCTTACTCCAATGAAGGCACGTTGGTGAAATCTCTGTATATTGTAGAGATCGACGTATCCGTTTGGGGGAAAAGGTTTGGGTGTTTTACTTTAGGAAGATATATCCGATCTATCCCATGGTTTTCCAGACAACCACAATCGACTAAAAAGGGTATACTGACACAGTAATGGGGAAGGAACTATATCGACTTATCCGTCTGACATTGACAAATACTGCCTAAGCTCTACCCATCTCAACAGCGAGACAATTGCATTGTCATGGCGCGTTTTTGGTTTCTTAGTCCTATTTGCTAAATTAAATGGACAACTTTGAGCAAAGTTAGTACTACATGCTCTTTAGGACCAATACTGTAGAGAGAGCAGTAAATGGACTTCTGTTGTATATTGCCCATACTTGTACCCGATGGCTTTCGATATATACGGGTCTGCCGGTCTCGGTGCCGAACGAGGTCTGTCCAGAATTGCTGAGTACATCGCACTACGTAAAGGCAGTAGTCCTGCCTTCGAGCGCGATCGCTTGTTCACGATTATCAGTTCGCTCGTACAACAACGAACTTCTGTCGCGATCAACCGACGACTACTCGACCGTTCCTGGCTCGGATAGATTTCTCCCCTTTTGCGGGCCGCTAGCCCCCCCTTTTCTGCTTGGTAAAGTCTTCTTCTTCTTCTTGAACAATACAGTGGCCCAATTTTGATTGTACAAGAAAAGGTGGCAGCTTTGATAGAAAAGAATAGTCATACAGTAGAGTACTCTTCCATGTGACAATTCGTATCCAAGTGGTTACTTTTTTTGTTACTGTGAGACATCGTTCATGCTGCTCCTTGTAACGCCATACGCACGTGCTCTTCAAAAGGAATTCCTTGAAGAAAATACTGCACTCCTGAGTAACTGCAACACGGGTTTTGTATTACTTGCAAGCGATTTGATGCTCGCCAATTAAATACCCGACGTCTAGCTGATTAATGTCTCTTCTGTGCAGTGTTTCTCATGCGATCATTATGCGTGGCTAAGTGCCTTGTTTGCCTTACGTAAAGATCCCCCCGCATTGCTTTATTGCAGTGAACATTTATTTAATCTCCTGACTAAGAGCCGCCTGAAGAGCTATGTTGGATTCACTGATGTTTTATTAACGCCTTAGTCGCAAATCTCAGCTGGGAAGAGGTGCTTTGCACTCAACAAGCGAAGCTATTTCCATTTACTTTACCATAGAAAGGGGAAAAAGGGGAGTTTCTTTATTGAGATTTGCGGATTGGCTGTAACCCATTTGGACTTGGAAGTTGTTAGGGGTAAATCGGCGGGGGAGGAGATCCTCAGAACCAATTACCCTGAGAAGGAGGTGTTGCGAGCGACAAAAGTGCTGCCGTGGTATTGTTGAACGAACAAAAGGGAGTGTATATAGAAGAGAGTTGAGGAAGCTACAAGCAAGTATAAAAGGGGCAGGGTCTACCACCGACGCTCTGCGACTAGCGTAAGAAAAAGTTTTCTTGGGTCTGAAGTTGACTCTCAACTTCCTACTACTCGGGACTTGGCTTGAAGTTGTCTGCCAACTTGCTTCACCTCCACTAAAGGAAGCAGTTTACTCGGCTTATATAGACTTTTGGCTACCCCAAAAGTCTCCAACAAACATACTAATAACCATAAAATGTATTCACGGTAATCGTGTGAACCAGAGAGGCTATTAGGAGATATTTCCTCAAGGTAAATATCTAGGTGCCATACCCATGCCAGCCACCCATCGGCCAGGGGTGGGAATTGATGTGGCCATTGTATAGACCTCTCAGAGTCACTCGTAGTATCACCCACAACCTGGAACTGTACTGACATCTACTATGACAGCGTGTCCTAAAATGAAAAAATCAACCGATGAATTTTCCACACTCACCCAAATTAAAAATATCTTGCATTCAAAAAACTGTAAAAATATCTTCCCAATTCCGATACTGTATACAATCATGGTCCTCATCTAGATTTTTTTCGTGTGCGAATTTGCGCACATCACGCCCTCTCGCTCGAGACGAACGTCCCGACTCGTCACTGCTCTTCTTCTGCTTCCGTTAGTGTTCGCTGTCTTATTGATAAAATGTATGGTCTCTCAAACGGGTACGGATGCAACTGATTACCAATATGATGCTCTAAAAAGTAGGTTCGCATTACTGGTACCTCACTTTGTAGCATAGCCTCATATATTGGTTTGATACATCGAGGTGGGTTGAATACATTCTTCTTCCGTGACTCTTCCGAATCTTCCAAGAGTGAAAAAATATATGTGATATGCAAACTCTTCTGGAAGATGCCGGAGGAATGGATGTCGATAAGAAAAGAAGACGCGCATCATCAAGAACGAATCTTCGTAAGATAAGTGCGGTCCATGTAGCGCCCTAAAACATAAACAGATGCTTATCATGAAATAAGAAATGACCTGCGCATCGTTCGCATCCTCGGAGATATTGCGCAGCCAAAAAGATAATCTTCTTCTTCCGACTGTATGCTGTGCATGGTTGTGAAGGAGAGCTAGAGATGAAGTTGTGGTGGACGGTCCCGATGAATGGCCGCGACCAGCTCCTGACGTACTGGGACCTGCACGAGGTCCTCTCGGGGACGACCGGAACCTCTTCTGGGCGGGTTGTTGTCTCCTGAAGGTCCTCCTCTGGTCATCATCACTGCTTCAGGAGGATCCTCGCCGCCTCCAACGTTCCCAATTTGTGGCGGAGAAACGTAAGGTTCCCATAGAGGATACGGGACCAGCCTGTATTCCATATCCGGGGGTAAGGCGTAACCTCTCAGTCGCACGTCTTGGTTGTTCTTGAGAAATACGTAAATTGGACGGATAATATTCAGATACGTTTGCGACAAGTCTCCAGCAGCTACCATTCCATATCTTCCTATAGAGTAATGATATATTACCTCCACAAACTCTGGACCTGCTTCCGTGAACCTTCCGTTTTGGAATGAAAATAGAACTCTTATTAATAGTCGGAAATCTTCTTCAGGTAGCAATGGTCCGTTCAACGTACGAAAACATAGGCATATATTAATGTAGAAATGGATGATTACGTGGAGTTCGTAGTAGTCCCGCGTAACCGAGATGATCCATTCCCAGGCCCTTTTTCCTCCCATAGGAATCATTCTATAGTTAAAGATGAGTATGCCCCGTGGTTGCGCATAGTCCTGTGTGAGAAGGAATTCTTCAGGCCTCTGATGGTAAGGGACCAGACGACGTGCATGGATGGCCCTCCTTGATCTCTTCCCTGAGCTTGAACAGAGCTGATAGTGCGGGTGTCTTTCCTCCGTGACGATGCAAGGGTTCGAGTACTTGGTTTGGAAGGCCGGCCACTTCACAGCCTGCTGCATTGCTTTTCCATGTACTACAAGTACTTTAGAGCCAACTGAAAAGGTTCTGACTGCAGGTTCTGCATCCTTATTTCTTGTCTGTGTTAGCGCGCGGTGTGATCTCCAGCCTTCGGTGGCCAGTAGTTCAACTTCCCTACTCTCTTCATCGATAATATTTGTTTCCATGTCTCTCTGTAACATTCTAGGAGCCCTTCCGTACATTAGCTCGAATGGTGAGCGTCCATTTCTTCCTCTTCTTCGACGGTAGCCGTATAACACTTTTGGTAAGGCATCTTCCCACTGGATTTCATTCTCCAACATAGTTTTCGATATTGCTCGTTTGATGGTTCCAACCATCCTCTCCGCTTTCCCGTTGGACATAGGAGCGTATGCGAGAACGGTCTTCAGCTGAATCCCTTTCTCTTCCAAAAAACGAAGCAGTGAAGTTGCAGTAAAACAAAGGGCGTTATCCGAGATGATCCTTTTTGGAAGACCAAACGGTTCAATTATTTCTTTTTCGATGAATCTCAGTACCACCTCAGCATTTGCCTCCTCGACTGCAACTGCTATTGGCCATCCAGTAAGATGTTCCACCCCTATAAGGAGATATTTGTTTCCGGAAGAAGTTTCCTTGAACGGGCCCGCGAAGTCAATTGAGAAGGTTTCAAAGAGACCGGAAACTGGAAAACTTAGAGTTGTCTTATACTTCCGTATTGGAGTGAATTTTTGGCAGTTGTCGCAGCTTTTCACGAAGTTATAGACGTCCTTATGGATACCGGGCCACCAGAATCTCTCAGTTACGAATTTTGGTTGTTTCGAGATCCCAATGCCCTAGCTCATCATGGAAAGTCCTCAAGATCTTCATTCTTTCTTTCAAAGGGGCCACTAGTCGGGGACCGGCTTTAGTGTGCCGGAAAGTTTCCCATTCCACAATGTAAAAGCCTTTTGATTCCTGCGTACCCAATTTCGGTGTTCAAGATCAACCTTTCTCATTTCTAGTCCATCGAGGAATTTGATCAGTCCGTGAATATTAGCTTCGTACTCGTTATCGTTCGGCAACTGCAACTCGGCGACTCCGACGATGTCCTCCGAAGCTTTTTCATTTGGAATCAGTGCGTCCCTCAAGCGGGATAGGTAATCGGCAGGCTGATTATTGCGTCCGGGTCTATACACAATTTCAAACCGATATTCTGCGAAAATGTCGAGCCATCGGGCCAAGCGGTGATGTACATCCTTCTTTTGGAATGCTGTTTTAAGTGCCTGGTGATCAGTTATCAAGACAAATTTCTCGAGTGATAAAAGGTATACGCGAAACTTTTTCAGCGCGAAGACGACAGCTAGCGCTTCTTTCTCGCAGACTGAGTATCTCTTTTCCGCGTCATTCAGAGTTCGGCTTGCGAATTGAACAGGGTGTAGTCTTCCGTTTTCATCTTTTTGGGACAAAACGGCACCCAAAGACCGTTCTGAGGCATCTGTCTCCACAACGAATGGTCTCTTGAAATCTGGGTACATGAGAACTGGGGGGACACATAGCTTATCTTTAAGCTCCTGAAATGCAGTTTCCATTTCCTTGTTCCAGAAATTTTCCGTTCTTCGTAGTGCTGGCATGTAACGGTGCTGCAGTCTTGGCGAAATCTTTGATAAATCTTCTGTAATATGAGGCCAGTCCTAAGAAGCTTCGGACCTCCGTCTTTGAAGCGGGCCTTGGTGCCAACTTTATTTTTTTCGTTTTCTCTGGATCCACTCTAATTCCCTCTTGGTCGACGATATGACCGAGTAATTGGATAGAAGTTTTCGCAAAGAAGCATTTGCTCAACTTAATTTTCAAGCTATACTCCGATATCCTCTCCACAACTGTCTTGACGTGCGAGATGTGCTGATCCAATGTTTCTGAGAATATGACGACATCATCGATATAGACTCTTGCGAATGGAAGTCCTTTCAAAACCTCGTTCATCATTCTTTGGAATGTAGCTGGTGCATTCATGAGACCAAAAGGCATCACTTCGAACCTGAACGTACCGGCTTTGCTGGTAAAGGTTGTTTTTTCCTTACATTTTTCATCCAATGGAATCTGCCAATAGCCAGTGTAAAGGTCAATTGAGGTGAAATATCTCCCGTCCTTCAGGTCCTCGAGGATCTCCTCCATGTTCGGAATCGGAAATCGATCGGGTATCATTCTCTGGTTCAGTTGTCGGTAATCGACGCAAAAACGCAGCTTTCCATCCTTCTTTGGTGCGACCACAACTGGAAACGACCATGGGGATGAAACTGGTCGAATAATATCATTTTTCAGCATACTTGTAACATTTTCTGAGATAAATTGGTCATATTTTGGCGGTTGACGTCTAGGCTTGTGGTAAATCGGTTGAGTGTCGGTAAGTTCGAACGAGTGAGTAACCGGTACACTTGCTTGTCTTAAATCTGAAACGCTCCATGCAATTACTTCGGAAGATGTTAACATGTCGGATATTTTCAGTGAGGCGGGGGCGGGAAGGTGCTGCACTTTTCCTTGGATTTCTGCCATTTGGCGCCCTTTTTCTTCTTGATCCTCAACCTCAATATTTTGAAGGACCTCTTCCGTCGTGCTCACATCTTCATATATGGAATTCGACGTATTCTTATTTTCTTTGCAAAGGTAATCTTCTTTCATGCTCCGAATTCTGTCCTTTGATTCGATATCATCGCAAAAAGAAACACATTCGGGTTTCAAACTTATCCTAGAATCCAGTCGTCATCTGTTTCAAACCCGGAATCATAATCGTCCCATGCCATGTTCATTACCCCCGAGGGTACCCTTTTCCACTTCCGAAAGTGTTAGTTGGTTCCGAATCTTCGCTGTCATAGCTAGAAGTGAAATCTTCACTGTCCGTTTCTTTTAAATCTTCAGGATGCGTGCTTTTGTCGAAATCCAGGGGCATCTTCACGGTTCTGCCGTCAATATTAACTGAAACCATTTGGTTGCCCAAGTCAATGCATGTCCTAGTCTTTCCATTGGGGGCAGCCAATGATTGCATCGAAAGGGAGATCCGGCATGACAAGAAAGTCTACATCAACTTTAGAGTCCCCAAAGAACACGGAAACCTTGTCAACAGTGCCCATGCATTTTGAGACGGTTCCATCCGCTACAGTTATTTTTCGAGTCGTTGGAGTAATTTCGAGACCTAGATCTGTCACCAAAGTTTCTGAAATGAGGTTTGGAACAGCACCCGAATCGAAGAGAGCTTGGGTTTTCATACCCAATACTTTGACTGGTACCAGCTTAAGACGTCTTGGTGCTGTCGAGGCCGATTGAAGAAACAGTTTCTTACCCTTAGCGGACTTATTAGACCTGATAATTTTTTTGAGTTCTTTTCTCGCATCCTCTGCGTCGCCCCTCAAAAGTTGACCAAACGTTATCCCAGTTGGGGCCGATGCAAGCTCAGCCACCAAATTGTACCTCTTCACATACTCTAGTACGTCCTTAGAGATACTCTTAACTTTCTTACTCTTTTTCGTCTTCTTGGCCGGAGTGACTCCCACTCCTGGAACAACTTGATCAGACCTCTTGGTTCGAGGAGGTACAGGTGCTGGGATATGCTCCAGCATTCCATACTCTAGCCTAGGTTTCTTCGATAAAATGTTCCCTTCCCCATCCCTTTTTGTCACATTGACTTGACTAATCTCTTCAGCGATGGATACGTTACCGGCATCCGTCAACCTTTGATCCCTTCTATTTTGTAAGATTTTCACCTCTGGTCCTGACTCACTCCTTGCTTCCGATAAATTTGCTCTTCTGTTGTCTTTAGACCAGCAGTTACTTTCATGATGCCCATATCGACCGCACTTTGCACAACGAGTGTTTCTATGTGGATTATCAGGACACCTGTTTGCAAAGTGTCCAGGCTTGTGACAGTAAGAACAGACTTCTGCGGCCTTAGGGGCCCCAGACTGGTTCTTCTTAATGGTAAGAGTAAGGCTTTCCAACTGCGAGGTTATCATGTCAAGTCGATTATCGAATCGGGTTTCCAACCTTTCTTCCAAGTTTTTGACATCGCTCCTGACAGATTCTAATGCCGCTGCACTAGTAGCCGGCCTTTGATAATTCTTTTCAGGATGTACGATAGACATCGATGTGCGGGTTTCCCTCGGTACCTCACTCAGTGACTGAAACGTCTCCGAATTTTTGACAAATTCTACTATGGTACCCTTCAGTTCATCAAAAGTGTGAGGGCCCTTGATGAGGAGGAAATCGGAGAGCCGCTTATCCCCCATAGCCGCCTTACGCAGCATTCCGTACTTGGCTTGGGCGTTGAACCCAGCCTTTTCATAAAGATCACACAAGTACACCAATGAGCTTAACAAATCGTCGAAGTTGAGCCGGGCCTCTATGGCGGTACGAATCATCTCATCTGGTTCTACCTCCTTAGCATACTCTTTCACAAGCCACTCACATACCTCACCGAAGTTACGCCCATTCCCGTTAAGAGACCACCCGTCGATAAACTTGGACTTATATTTGTGCTTTGCGTCACCATGAAGATAGGCGAAGATACTTGCGGCCTTCTCTTCATCGCCCTTCTCTCGCATCACAACGTTGACATATGTGTAAAGAAACTCCTCAACGTCTTCAGTCTTGCCCCCTGTGAACGTTATACGAGCAGTTGAGATCCATGATTACGAAAAGAAATCCCCCGAAGTGTTCCTTACTACTGCTCAACTCGAATACCTCGGGTGCAACCCCCTCCACAAGAGTACCAAATGATAGGGTAAATCGGCGGGGAAGAGATCCTCAGAACCAATTACCCTGAGAAGGAGGTGTTGCGAGCGACAAAAGCTGCCGTGGTATTGTTGAACGAACAAAAGGGAGTGTATATAGAAGAGAGTTGAGGAAGCTACAAGCAAGTATAAAAGGGGCAGGGTCTACCACCGACGCTCTGCGACTAGCGTAAGAAAAAGTTTTCTTGGGTCTGAAGTTGACTCTCAACTTCCTACTACTCGGGACTTGGCTTGAAGTTGTCTGCCAACTTGCTTCACCTCCACTAAAGGAAGCAGTTTACTCGGCTTATATAGACTTTTGGCTACCCCAAAAGTCTCCAACAAACATACTAATAACCATAAAATGTATTCACGGTAATCGTGTGAACCAGAGAGACTATTAGAAGATATTTCCTCAAGGTAAATATCTAGGTGCCATACCCATGCCAGCCACCCATCGGCCAGGGGTGGGAATTGATGTGGCCATTATATAGACCTTTCAGAGCTACTTGTAGTATCACCCACAACCTGGAACTGTACTGACATCTACTATGACAGCGTGTCCTAAAATGAAAAAATCAACCGACGAATTTGCCACACTCACCCAAATTAAAAATATCTTGCAAATTCAAAAACTGTAAAAATATCTTCCCAATTCCGATACTGTATACAATCATGGTCCTCATCTAGATTTTTTCGTGTGCGAATTTGCGCACATCACGCCCTCTCGCTCAAGACGAACGTCCCGACTCGTCACTGCTCTTCTTCTGCTTCCGTTAGTGTTCGCTGTCTTATTGATAAAATGTATGGTCTCTCAAACGGGTACGGATGCAACTGATTACCAATATGATGCTCTAAAAAGTAGGTTCGCATTACTGGTACCTCACTTTGTAGCATAGCCTCATATATTGGTTTGATCACATCGAGGTGGGGTTGAATACATTCTTCTTCCGTGACTCTTCCGAATCTTCCAAGAGTGAAAAAATATATGTGATATGCAAACTCTTCTGGAAGATGCCGGAGGAATGGATGTCGATAAGAAAAGAAGACGCGCATCATCAAGAACGAATCTTCGTAAGATAAGTGCGGTCCATGTAGCGCCCTAAAACATAAACAGATGCTTATCATGAAATAAGAAATGACCTGCGCATCGTTCGCATCCTCGGAGATATTGCGCAGCCAAAAAGATAATCTTCTTCTTCCGACTGTATGCTGTGCATGGTTGTGAAGGAGAGCTAGAGATGAAGTTGTGGTGGACGGTCCCGATGAATGGCCGCGACCAGCTCCTGACGTACTGGGACCTGCACGAGGTCCTCTCGGGGACGACCGGAACCTCTTCTGGGCGGGTTGTTGTCTCCTGAAGGTCCTCCTCTGGTCATCATCACTGCTTCAGGAGGATCCTCGCCGCCTCCAACGTTCCCAATTTGTGGCGGAGAAACGTAAGGTTCCCATAGAGGATACGGGACCAGCCTGTATTCCATATCCGGGGGTAAGGCGTAACCTCTCAGTCGCACGTCTTGGTTGTTCTTGAGAAATACGTAAATTGGACGGATAATATTCAGATACGTTTGCGACAAGTCTCCAGCAGCTACCATTCCATATCTTCCTATAGAGTAATGATATATTACCTCCACAAACTCTGGACCTGCTTCCGTGAACCTTCCGTTTTGGAATGAAAATAGAACTCTTATTAATAGTCGGAAATCTTCTTCAGGTAGCAATGGTCCGTTCAACGTACGAAAACATAGGCATATATTAATGTAGAAATGGATGATTACGTGGAGTTCGTAGTAGTCCCGCGTAACCGAGATGATCCATTCCCAGGCCCTTTTTCCTCCCATAGGAATCATTCTATAGTTAAAGATGAGTATGCCCCGTGGTTGCGCATAGTCCTGTGTGAGAAGGAATTCTTCAGGCCTCTGATGGTAAGGGACCAGACGACGTGCATGGATGGCCCTCCTTGATCTCTTCCCTGAGCTTGAACAGAGCTGATAGTGCGGGTGTCTTTCCTCCGTGACGATGCAAGGGTTCGAGTACTTGGTTTGGAAGGCCGGCCACTTCACAGCCTGCTGCATTGCTTTTCCATGTACTACAAGTACTTTAGAGCCAACTGAAAAGGTTCTGACTGCAGGTTCTGCATCCTTATTTCTTGTCTGTGTTAGCGCGCGGTGTGATCTCCAGCCTTCGGTGGCCAGTAGTTCAACTTCCCTACTCTCTTCATCGATAATATTTGTTTCCATGTCTCTCTGTAACATTCTAGGAGCCCTTCCGTACATTAGCTCGAATGGTGAGCGTCCATTTCTTCCTCTTCTTCGACGTAGCCGTATAACACTTTTGGTAAGGCATCTTCCCACTGGATTTCATTCTCCGACATAGTTTTCGATATTGCTCGTTTGATGGTTCCAACCATCCTCTCCGCTTTCCCGTTGGACATAGGAGCGTATGCGAGAACGGTCTTCAGCTGAATCCCTTTCTCTTCCAAAAAACGAAGCAGTGAAGTTGCAGTAAAACAAAGGGCGTTATCCGAGATGATCCTTTTTGGAAGACCAAACGGTTCAATTATTTCTTTTTCGATGAATCTCAGTACCACCTCAGCATTTGCCTCCTCAACTGCAACTGCTATTGGCCATCCAGTAAGATGTTCCACCCCTATAAGGAGATATTTGTTTCCGGAAGAAGTTTCCTTGAACGGGCCCGCGAAGTCAATTGAGAAGGTTTCAAAGAGACCGGAAACTGGAAAACTTAGAGTTGTCTTATACTTCCGTATTGGAGTGAATTTTTGGCAGTTGTCGCAGCTTTTCACGAATTATAGACGTCCTTATGGATACCGGGCCACCAGAATCTCTCAGTTACGTTTTGGTTGTTTCGAGATCCCAATGCCCTAGCTCATCATGGAAAGTCCTCAAGATCTTCATTCTTTCTTTCAAAGGGGCCACTAGTCGGGGACCGGCTTTAGTGTGCCGGAAGAGTTTCCCATTCCACAATGTAAAAGCCTTTTGATTCCTGCGTACCCAATTTCGGTGTTCAAGATCAACCTTTCTCATTTCTAGTCCATCGAGGAATTTGATCAGTCCGTGAATATTAGCTTCGTACTCGTTATCGTTCGGCAACTGCAACTCGGCGACTCCGACGATGTCCTCCGAAGCTTTTTCATTTGGAATCAGTGCGTCCCTCAAGCGGGATAGGTAATCGGCAGGCTGATTATTGCGTCCGGGTCTATACACAATTTCAAACCGATATTCTGCGAAAATGTCGAGCCATCGGGCCAAGCGGTGATGTACATCCTTCTTTTGGAATGCTGTTTTAAGTGCCTGGTGATCAGTTATCAAGACAAATTTCTCGAGTGATAAAAGGTATACGCGAAACTTTTTCAGCGCGAAGACGACAGCTAGCGCTTCTTTCTCGCAGACTGAGTATCTCTTTTCCGCATCATTCAGAGTTCGGCTTGCGAATTGAACAGGGTGTAGTCTTCCGTTTTCATCTTTTTGGGACAAAACGGCACCCAAAGACCGTTCTGAGGCATCTGTCTCCACAACGAATGGTCTCTTGAAATCTGGGTACATGAGAACTGGGGGACACATAGCTTATCTTTAAGCTCCTGAAATGCAGTTTCCATTTCCTTGTTCCAGTAAAATTTTCCGTTCTTCGTAGTGCTGGCATGTAACGGTGCTGCAGTCTTGGCGAAATCTTTGATAAATCTTCTGTAATATGAGGCCAGTCCTAAGAAGCTTCGGACCTCCGTCTTTGAAGCGGGCCTTGGTGCCAACTTTATTTTTTTCGTTTTCTCTGGATCCACTCTAATTCCCTCTTGGTCGACGATATGACCGAGTAATTGGATAGAAGTTTTCGCAAAGAAGCATTTGCTCAACTTAATTTTCAAGCTATACTCCGATATCCTCTCCACAACTGTCTTGACGTGCGAGATGTGCTGATCCAATGTTTCTGAGAATATGACGACATCATCGATATAGACTCTTGCGAATGGAAGTCCTTTCAAAACCTCGTTCATCATTCTTTGGAATGTAGCTGGTGCATTCATGAGACCAAAAGGCATCACTTCGAACCTGAACGTACCGGCTTTGCTGGTAAAGGTTGTTTTTTCCTTACATTTTTCATCCAATGGAATCTGCCAATAGCCAGTGTAAAGGTCAATTGAGGTGAAATATCTCCCGTCCTTCAGGTCCTCGAGGATCTCCTCCATGTTCGGAATCGGAAATCGATCGGGTATCATTCTCTGGTTCAGTTGTCGGTAATCGACGCAAAAACGCAGCTTTCCATCCTTCTTTGGTGCGACCACAACTGGAAACGACCATGGGGATGAAACTGGTCGAATAATATCATTTTTCAGCATACTTGTAACATTTTCTGAGATAAATTGGTCATATTTTGGCGGTTGACGTCTAGGCTTGTGGTAAATCGGTTGAGTGTCGGTAAGTTCGAACGAGTGAGTAACCGGTACACTTGCTTGTCTTAAATCTGAAACGCTCCATGCAATTACTTCGGAAGATGTTAACATGTCGGATATTTTCAGTGAGGCGGGGCGGGAAGGTGCTGCACTTTTCCTTGGATTTCTGCCATTTGGCGCCCTTTTTCTTCTTGATCCTCAACCTCAATATTTTGAAGGACCTCTTCCGTCGTGCTCACATCTTCATATATGGAATTCGACGTATTCTTATTTTCTTTGCAAAGGTAATCTTCTTTCATGCTCCGAATTCTGTCCTTTGATTCGATATCATCGCAAAAAGAAACACATTCGGGTTTCAAACTTATCCTAGAATCCAGTCGTCATCTGTTTCAAACCCGGAATCATAATCGTCCCATGCCATGTTCATTACCCCCGAGGGTACCCTTTTCCACTTCCGAAAGTGTTAGTTGGTTCCGAATCTTCGCTGTCATAGCTAGAAGTGAAATCTTCACTGTC
The DNA here is from genome assembly GCA_002205965.3 of Kappaphycus alvarezii. Lineage (NCBI taxonomy): Eukaryota > Rhodophyta > Florideophyceae > Gigartinales > Solieriaceae > Kappaphycus > Kappaphycus alvarezii. The sequence continues at coordinate 164,508 of NADL03000858.1, forward strand.
CGTTTCTTTTAAATCTTCAGGATGCGTGCTTTTGTCGAAATCCAGGGGCATCTTCACGGTTCTGCCGTCAATATTAACTGAAACCATTTGGTTGCCCAAGTCAATGCATGTCCTAGTCTTTCCATTGTGGGCAGCCAATGATTGCATCGAAAGGGAGATCCGGCATGACAAGAAAGTCTACATCAACTTTAGAGTCCCCAAAGAACACGGAAACCTTGTCAACAGTGCCCATGCATTTTGAGACGGTTCCATCCGCTACAGTTATTTTTCGAGTCGTTGGAGTAATTTCGAGACCTAGATCTGTCACCAAAGTTTCTGAAATGAGGTTTGGAACAGCACCCGAATCGAAGAGAGCTTGGGTTTTCATACCCAATACTTTGACTGGTACCAGCTTAAGACGTCTTGGTGCTGTCGAGGCCGATTGAAGAAACAGTTTCTTACCCTTAGCGGACTTATTAGACCTGATAATTTTTTTGAGTTCTTTTCTCGCATCCTCTGCGTCGCCCCTCAAAAGTTGACCAAACGTTATCCCAGTTGGGGCCGATGCAAGCTCAGCCACCAAATTGTACCTCTTCACATACTCTAGTACGTCCTTAGAGATACTCTTAACTTTCTTACTCTTTTTCGTCTTCTTGGCCGGAGTGACTCCCACTCCTGGAACAACTTGATCAGACCTCTTGGTTCGAGGAGGTACAGGTGCTGGGATATGCTCCAGCATTCCATACTCTAGCCTAGGTTTCTTCGATAAAATGTTCCCTTCCCCATCCCTTTTTGTCACATTGACTTGACTAATCTCTTCAGCGATGGATACGTTACCGGCATCCGTCAACCTTTGATCCCTTCTATTTTGTAAGATTTTCACCTCTGGTCCTGACTCACTCCTTGCTTCCGATAAATTTGCTCTTCTGTTGTCTTTAGACCAGCAGTTACTTTCATGATGCCCATATCGACCGCACTTTGCACAACGAGTGTTTCTATGTGGATTATCAGGACACCTGTTTGCAAAGTGTCCAGGCTTGTGACAGTAAGAACAGACTTCTGCGGCCTTAGGGGCCCCAGACTGGTTCTTCTTAATGGTAAGAGTAAGGCTTTCCAACTGCGAGGTTATCATGTCAAGTCGATTATCGAATCGGGTTTCCAACCTTTCTTCCAAGTTTTTGACATCGCTCCTGACAGATTCTAATGCCGCTGCACTAGTAGCCGGCCTTTGATAATTCTTTTCAGGATGTACGATAGACATCGATGTGCGGGTTTCCCTCGGTACCTCACTCAGTGACTGAAACGTCTCCGAATTTTTGACAAATTCTACTATGGTACCCTTCAGTTCATCAAAAGTGTGAGGGCCCTTGATGAGGAGGAAATCGGAGAGCCGCTTATCCCCATAGCCGCCTTACGCAGCATTCCGTACTTGGCTTGGGCGTTGAACCCAGCCTTTTCATAAAGATCACACAAGTACACCAATGAGCTTAACAAATCGTCGAAGTTGAGCCGGGCCTCTATGGCGGTACGAATCATCTCATCTGGTTCTACCTCCTTAGCATACTCTTTCACAAGCCACTCACATACCTCACCGAAGTTACGCCCATTCCCGTTAAGAGACCACCCGTCGATAAACTTGGACTTATATTTGTGCTTTGCGTCACCATGAAGATAGGCGAAGATACTTGCGGCCTTCTCTTCATCGCCCTTCTCTCGCATCACAACGTTGACATATGTGTAAAGAAACTCCTCAACGTCTTCAGTCTTGCCCCTGTGAACGTTATACGAGCAGCGTTGAGATCCATGATTACAGAAAAGAAATCCCCCGAAGTGTTCCTTACTACTGCTCAACTCGAATACCTCGGGTGCAACCCCCTCCACAAGAGTACCAAATGATAGGGGTAAATCGGCGGGGGAGAGATCCTCAGAACCAATTACCCTGAGAAGGAGGTGTTGCGAGCGACAAAAGTGCTGCCGTGGTATTGTTGAACGAACAAAAGGGAGTGTATATAGAAGAGAGTTGAGGAAGCTACAAGCAAGTATAAAAGGGGCAGGGTCTACCACCGACGCTCTGCGACTAGCGTAAGAAAAAGTTTTCTTGGGTCTGAAGTTGACTCTCAACTTCCTACTACTCGGGACTTGGCTTGAAGTTGTCTGCCAACTTGCTTACCTCCACTAAAGGAAGCAGTTTACTCGGCTTATATAGACTTTTGGCTACCCCAAAAGTCCAAACAAACATACTAATAACCATAAAATGTATTCACGGTAATCGTGTGAACCAGAGAGACTATTAGAAGATATTTCCTCAAGGTAAATATCTAGGTGCCATACCCATGCCAGCCACCATCGGCCAGGGGTGGGAATTGATGTGGCCA